>UZAN01049726.1:1011-21595 GCA_900618425.1 Echinostoma caproni
TGAACTAAATCATTCATCTCTGAAATTGATCCCCCAGATAAATGTGAAATATCGAATAGAAATGTTTCCGTGTTACAGTTGCTTTTGTGCTTCAGTGGAAATATACTTTACATAAATAGTTACTTGTAATAAAGTCTTATAATGATCAATGAAAATAGATAATATGAACAAAATGGCCTGATGAGTTTGTGGTGTAGGGAGCACGGTAAATAGGATTGTTTATTACACATCAGTGTGTGATGACAGGGCGGCCCCCATAGTCACGAAGACCTGCTGTTCATTGATTGTGACCGGCAACCTAAGCCCCGGGACTTGGAGTGACGAACCACATAAGGCCCCGCTAGGTCAGGCGTGATATAAGACTGGGTGGCAGCAGAGCTGCCTGCTACTAAAGTTAGTTGGCGGTGGTAGGGCTCGAACTTCGGAGTACAGGATCCAAAGCACGTCGGTGACAACGACCAAACCACTGCACCACCACTTGGAAGTGCTGCGGGACAAAAACCGTCTAGACTCTGTTTGATCTCGTCAGCATTGCGAATTCACCGAAGTGACTGACGATTGCGAACCCAGAACCTTTCACAAAAAGTACTAGCATACTGCCCATCAGACTACCGATCGATAGCTTGAATGACTGGTTCACCGTATATCCATATTATAGCCCAAACCATCTTTAAAAGCTGATTAAGGGTATGAATTCGTAAAAAAGATTTCACTGTTTCTTTCAAAACCGAAAAGTTTGTTTGCACTTTACTGGATTCCGCCGAAAGTAGCGTTTTCAAACTTATGTGTTGGATTACCTACAATGTACACTTTGATTATCCGGAAACGCGCTCACGATTGTGCTGGCATTGGGCACGAGTGCTTCCAATCACTGTTTGTACTGGGTGAGGACACACATCATCAGTAAATTGTAACTTCTTCAATAATAGAATGCTAAGAAGGAGTGATTCCATCATCTTTCATGTTGATGATTTGTGTCAGCTACGGTAGGGTACTAGTACCGTGTGAAGTAAACCGCACCACCCCAATCCACCCGCGCAATTCATCAGTTGGACCGTTCACAGATTGCATGGGTTTCTGTGTGGTGAATGAGTGATTCATTTGAGAAACAAAAGAGATGACTTATGTATAACATGTTTAGTCTGAGGAGACTGTTTGAAAAATATTTTTGGGTGAGAAATGAATGCAGAATAGGAAAACAAATTGTAAATGGGTAGCAGAAGCATTATTACATAAAACGTATCAAGTCGCATCTTCACTTACGAATCGTTTAGGCTCAGGTTGATGATTGACATACGCGAAAACACGGACGCTGCACGGAAAAAGAGAATCAAATAGGTGAATTCGGCACAAGGAGAGAGAGAGAGGGGGAGAGAGAGAGAGCGGAAAACTGATCGAAACTGAAGAGTTCGTCTGCAAAATTCTCCCCGTTGATCGACACTCAGATCGATACACAGAAAAAATCAATGCGATTTTTCGCACAACTTTCTAATTTCGGCAGTGAGGTTGTCATCCGATGTGGATCGACAAAATAAAGTAAAGCAAATCTGCAGTGCGTTAGATTACCAACTGCTCATTACCTGGTTCTAGTCCTTTGAAATTCGAGGGGCATACATTGCTCATGAATACGAAGATAAATTAATGGTTTTTACTTCATCTTCGGCAAACGAATTATTAAATTAAGGGGGGGGGCAGATAAACATCGCAATACCATCAGTAGATCAGTTTTAAAATTATCAGTCAATAAAGTATTTCTATTTTTCTAGTTGAGAACGGTCATTTGTTACAATACTCGTGTGCAAAGAACATAGAGATGCCCGAGTGCATGACCTATTGGCGGAATGGATTTGCTGCCTCTCAACTACTGCCTGGTGCAAAATGTTTCTCACATATGCGGATAAATAAAAACTAACGGAGCCGCCCTAAAATTATATGTTTGATGTATTACATTTTTTCTTTGATAAAAACGGAAAGCAATGGCTGGATGATCCCACTGCCTAGTGTTAAGTACCATACCAGTAGAATAAATTTGAGAAAACTTATCATAGAAAATAGATTGATTCGTATGGACAACACGCACTCAAATGGAATGAATCAGACTAGTGCTTGAGGTGTAGAGTGTGCTCGATATAAAAACATTTTCGAACATTGGTAGCAAACAACTTAGAGTTAAGCGAAAGTAGTTCAGCAAGAGTGGCTGTGAGCAGTGAGTGTCACCAGTGGACACTGGTCAGTGATGAAGACAAGACTTGTAGGTTTAGACCGTGGATTTTAACGCCTATTTTGATGTGTTCTTGTTTATATGATATCTCACCTATCTCGATAGCAATTACTCGATGAGTCACAACAACTGGGGAAGTAACAGAGCGAGTAGACAAATTTTGCTATATGGGCACCTATATCTCACCCGGTGGACGCATACAGAAGGCTCGACTGGCATTTGCCAACTTGATACGTCGGTGGCACCGTTGCGATATCCAGCTGTCTGTTAAGGGTCGAGTGTATCCTGCGGCAGTTCGACCAGTTCTGCTATACGGCGCAGAAACTTGGCCATTAAGAAAACAGGATGAAGATAGACTGTCGGTGTTTAAACACCGCTGTCTACGCAGCATTGTCCGAAGCTGGCTAGGCAGCCGGACGAGCAATGCTGAGGTTATGCACAGAGTTTTGGGCAACCGCGGTCGCCCATTGGAGCAAGTGGTCGACCGCCATAGATTACGTTGGTTGGAGCATGTGCTACGAATGTCACCAGATAGGTTGCCATGGCGAGCGATGTCCACCGAGGCAGCTAATGGGTGGACGAAAGTCAAGGGTGGTGAACCTAAGACCCGGAAAGATGGTATGGAAACCCTAACCAGGAGTCTGGGTCTCATAGAGGTCTTTTTAGGCTCCCTGGCTGGTGACCTCGGGATGATCGTAACCGATGGTTAGAGTAATACTGATGAGTGATATTGCTGGGTGTCGTAAACAGTGGCGTTCTTGCATCTTCTCAATGTCTTTGCAACACTAGTCCACTGAACTTCCCAATTTTCTCTTTGATCTTCTTTCTACCCTTATTTTCATTTTCCTCATGTTCATCCAATTGGGCAGCCAAAAGACAGCAACCATTAGCGGCGCACGATAGTACAAGATTAATGGTTGTAGAAACTGAAATGAACTGAACAGAACATTTGGCGAACTTAAACTTTCCCGTAGATGGAGATCAACTCATTGTGGAAATTGCTATCCATCAGGGCATCAGCAGCAGTGACATCAAGGGACACTGAATAAATAACGATTACTGAATATTGTTCGACTGTATAAAATGTATCCTTAAAAGTCTGGAGATTTTATTAGCATTAGTAGTAGTATTAGTAGCAGTAATATTGGTGATTCGAATTATTCAAGTTGTTTGGCAGATTTGAAGTTTTTATGGCAAGGCTGTGAAAAGTTCAGTAGCCTCGATGGGATAAGAAAAGATCAGTGCTATCGGTGTGGCCCCGTAGCTCAGCTAGTAGGGCGTGCGCAGTACAAAAGCATGGGCGACGTCCATGCACGGGTTCGAATCCCACCGAGGCTACTGAACTTTCACAACCTCGATAGGTCCAGTTATGTTTAACTTACTTGTTGTACCTCCATGATAATAAATTGGCACTCCGAACACAAGGAACGGAATCATCGCAATGAGTTGATACATACTGTAGACCAAAGCTCTCAAATAAGCAACGCCATCCAGACCCGCGTATTGTGCAAACTCCCAGTGTCTGAAATTCGAAGAAATATGCGCGTGAATATGATATTTGTAATCACTGAATATCAAGAAGTGTCCCTATGGACTATTTTGTTAAAGAACCTAGTTTAAAGCGAGTAACCGAACCACCACGATACTTAATCAGCTCACTTTTTGATATAATGAACAGTTAGTAAACGTACAAATAAGCACTACGAGATTCGTGATCCACATCACTTTTAACCAATATCTCGTATTAAGAAGTGTCAAAGTTTCTGTTATCTAATTTGGATTTTTTTAGATAGGTAGTTACAATATAGCTATCAACTCCGATATTTTTTCTTCTTCTAAAGAGTACTCAATAGATTACGAACATTCTAAGCAATATCACACTTATTCCTTGTACATTTATTGCACACGTGTGGTAAAGCGTACTGTGAACGGCAATGCAACCAGCTACAGACGGACACAATCAAAAACACACATCCGTGGGTATTGATTAAACGCCATTTGTGGAAACTGTTTTTACTTTCTTGATCAATTATAAGAGCTCAGAACACTTGTATTCTATTGAACCGATCGATCCATGTTATGAGCAGAACATTTTGACAGAAAATGTTTGTGCAGACGAGTTCACTTTAGTTTTACCGCTAAGACTACCGGAGAAAAATGAAGAAGCTGAGCACAAGTTCTAGAGATTTATCACCCTCATTTAGCGTCGGAAAAGAAGCAGCGAATTTCTCGCATTACGGCTAAATTGAGCACAAATGCGCAAGATGGATGGATAGGAAAATAAAATAAGCCACCGGAGCACAAATTCTAACTGTGCGCACACATTTCTTCAAGCTATTTATTCGTATCAAAAGTGACCGGTAACAAACCACTGCCACTCCACTCAGTGTTTCAGACGAATAACTAAAGAGTGTTTTTGAGACAGTTTCGAACGACAACGGACCATTTTGTGTCCGACTTCCCCGTGCAGTTTTGAAAACTTCGTCTCCATATAATCTGTCAACTTTTGGTCAGTTATCCTCACTCCAGAGCCGCAAGGTGAGACGTGACGGATTATCGCGTGGTACAAGTACACAACTCTGAATTCTATTCATGCTCATTTGTTGTGCAAGCGCACTGCCCCCGCCCCAACTCACCAGTTCCAAACACTTGATCCACTATTACAGCACTAGACAGAATGAAATTGTATACTCCCTTAAGCGGAACTAGCTTCAGCATAACCCACATTCGTAGATAAATTTCGTTGGTATAGTGGCACGTTTCACCGTATTCGTTTTACACTACCATCAAGTCGGTTGAAATGCACCAGTTATCTCTCGGATAACAGATGTTCCATACAGCCTTGATTCACCGATCAAACGTGACAGCAAGCGAATCCATTTGTGAAACAGCATAGGTGTATGTGTGTGTGTGCACAGCCAATGCTCGAGAGAAGTCATTCGGGAAGAAATTAGATCGTGCTCACTCCGTTGATCGGCCTCGGGACAAATATTCTCACACACGTACACACACACACACACACACAACGTGAAAACATTTTGATAGCAGATTGGGCTTCTTCACTGTTGATTACCTTCGTATCATCCCTTGTCTTGGGGTAATACACGAGGGGTGATAAAATGTGTGTCGCCACTTATGGATTAAGGTGAATGTTAGTTAGTCCTAACAGAGAAAGATTCAAAATATCTGGTAGATGGAAATTGGTTTAATCCATTGGGAGTGTGAAATCTGCTGGCGAACCGGAGACCGTCTAATTAGTGCGGTTGCACGCACGCACGCACGCACGCGAGCGCGAACGAGGATATCAACGAGATAAACAATGGCTCAGGTCCGTGATGGCAACAGTCCAGATAAGAGAATAATGTGTGTTGGTGTTAAAGACAGTGTGCAACAAGGCCTTCGAATTTCCATCCTCGTTTTTCTTTATGATTCCACGTGTGTATTCTCTAGTGAAATCAGAGCACAGACAATTACGCGGAAGGAGCCGGTATCCAACTTTATGAATAAAATAATACACATTGTGGTAATCGGAGGTGAAGGAGGAGGTGTGCAAAGGTGGGAATGGAGGTGCAAGTATTAGACCATCCTGTCCGCGGCCGGTATAGCTACTAATAAGAATTGTATTTAACCATTATTCTTCTTGACCTGATCGATTTATCTTGTCTGATTATATTTTTACAAGATCTAGGATTGTTATTTTGTCAATACTCGCCCATTACCACTCAGATGCCTTCATTGGGAAACCATGAAAATCTTGTACGCGCGATATTAGTGTGTCAAACTGATTCTCAGTTGTGTTTAGATCTAGGTCAGATATTAACCCTCGGACGACCTTCCAGCGTTTGACCAGTAAACATCAGTATCAGGATACAGAGATGTAGTGTCCTATTGCAATCTTCTGAACAGTAGCGGGGGGGCGGAATTGCTCAAAATTGTGACTGCGCAACGGAATCCTGTCTGATCAAAGGGAGCACTAACTAATTTCGTCCCTCAACTGAAAAGCTTTCCCGATTCATCATTGAGCCACTATGGCTGTTTTTTCCACGGAAAACAGCTTTGTCGTTTTCTGCAATTATTCTGGTATTTGTTTTAAGCTCCAAATTCATTATTTTTCCAACATGAAGTGGAAATTTGTCTACTTGTTTGACCATACTACCGGTTTTACAGTAAATGCAAATGGTTCTTTATGCAGCGGTATTAAAGCCGTATAGTGTTTTCCATGATGTTAGCGGTGGTGGTGATGATTACGATGATGGTGTTGTTGTTGGTGTAGGTGGTGGTGGCGTGGTGATGGTGGCGGCGGTGGTAAGAATTTCCCGTGTGATGATGGTTTGTTGTTTAATCGCATAAAAGTCATAGACTCTTGCACTGGGCTAAGTGTTGTGGCTGATTGACGTATCCAAAGTATTCTGTTTTCCTCGTTTCGAACACATAGTCAGTTTACACCTAATAAATAAAACAAAATTATTTACGACTATAATCCATCAGCTTCCACTTTGAACTTTCGCCCTTTTGGTTGTAACATCCCGTAGTCATTAATACCATTTGATCCCAATTGTATTTATCCTTCAAATGTCTCACTTGGTTGCTTTAATTTCACCTCGATCAATCCCCTTCAGGTTGCAAATGAGATAAATGATATCACATGTGAACGGAATGGGATTCAGGCTCAGGTGATTAGTCATCTACTTGTTCACCTGGACTGGATTCCGCCCAATACGGAGAGCAACGATTTAGGCAAATGAACTCTCAATAACATCAACGTGGTCACTTACTCCATGAAAAAGAAGCGCTTTAACGTAATCGCGGGCAACCGTTTCTTTCGCTCACAGTGCAGGTTAAATAGGGAACTGAAAAAGTAAACAAAAAGGGGAACGTGAGATACCATCATATGAGAGTGTGAACTGACTTTGCACATGATAGAAGCGAGCTGAATCGCCGTAAATAAACCCAGTATGAGCCAGAGCGATTAGCTTTTCTGGATCGACAATGTATCGTTGAGTCTGTAGGTGTACATTTATTGGTGGTAAAATACAATGAAAATGGGTTGCGTTATATGATATAAATTACAATGGAGACGATTCGAGCTCCCTTTTGTCAAATATGTGATTTCATTCAGAAAAAGATGCATACAAGTGAACAAAATATCTAGTAAATAATAAAAAAAAGGACTAAGCAACGAGCAGTAATAGCTGGAACACTTCAGCTGATTCCCAATTACACCTTTCCGAATTGTTGTCACCCTTTGTTCGTCAAGCAAACGATTCATTTCCATCAATCGGATAGACTTCTTTCCAATTGGTTTGCTCAAACATTCAGCTGATGCAGGCAAACCCGAACCTCTCCGATTGCTCGGTTTGCATTCATCTGAGAACACACCGTTAATTTGATGAGCAACAATTAAAAATAGGTACGTGATGTGTAAATACATATGTTACTGATCTTTGCAGTTTGTAATACCGTCCGTCTCTTCTAGAAACTGAACCATTTTCTTGGCCCCCAGTGACATGGGCCACCTTTTGGCTACAGTGAATCAACACTAAATTTTTTTAATTAAAAGACTCAGTTGAAAACGAGTACCCCCTAATCCCCCGTTGGCAGAACGAATCATTCGTCAACTGCTTTCACGCCCTGCTTTGTATCCCAGATAAACGGGGAAAGACTGTTGAACCCTCATCTTATGTTCTATTGGCGAAAGGATCAGTGGCCGTGGTCGGACTGGAACTCAAGCATGGATGCTGCTTAAGCTTTAGTGAATGAACAATGGGAGAATATCGACAGCAGTGTGTTTCCGGCTCACCCACCCAGCATACACACAGCGGTATTGGAAATCCTGAAGTTATTATACAAACTGTCTACTCTGGCAGTTTTCACTTGGAATTCACTAAATAAACTTTGCGGTTGAGTTATTTGTTCGAATTATTATATTGTTTCGTAGCTGACCTCATAGCCAGTGAGTGCAATGTAAAAAGCCTTGGGTGGCGCTTATATGTGGGTTCGAGTCCAACCAAGTTTACTGATCTTTCCACAAATTAAACGCAAGACCATTCTCTTCGGTCTTGTGCCAAAATAATATAGTTATAATCCGTCGGAACCTATGTGAATTTCAAAAAGCATTATCATTTCTAATATCAGAGAGACACAATTTTGCCGCATAGCATTGTTGAGAACACGGACTCAATGTGCATAAAACATTTTCAGGTACACCATTGACAGCGCTTATGATGGGCAAAAGTCTCTGATAAGTTCGAGTTTCATTTGCTGTCGACTTCACGGCACAATAGAGTATGCAGTACTTTTGCATGCGTATGAAGTGGTTCGTCGGTTAGGCATCCATGTTCAACAAGCACACAATCGCTCGCCTTTGTAGAGCCCAATACGTGAGATATTATTTTGTGGGCAAATGATGACATAATCGTAATTAAAAATGCAGATGGTGCAGAATTTCACGAATTGAATCGAGCGTTAACTTTATTTTGTTTCATTTATCTAACCAAGCATATTCAGATGCATATACAACAGATTGCAATCAACGTGAATTTCCAGGATTTTCATCGCTAATTTCAAAATTAACTTACGCCCCTTGCTCCCGTAAGCGACGAACACTGACTTTCATCCCAAACCACAGTAGAACGCAAACCTGAATGAAAAGCCATTTCGTCACTTTTTTGTATGCCGAAAACTGACCGGTACGGCCAACACGTTCAAAAACAGATTGAAAGGAATCCCTTCAAACTGCCAAAGATACGACGAACCAGGCGAGCGTGTTCGAAAATATCCGCGGCATTCCTCCACAGACGCGTTCAACGAAATGTTTTGCATTGCGATCGGGTAGAGTGAGTTCTGAAGGTACGTAAACTAGATTTCTTCTATGACCGGAAAGTGTGAAATTTTCCAGAACCACACATCACTGACGTCTAAAAATGATGGAAGATAAGAGTAAGTATGATAGATCAATTAACTGAAAAGGAATTATTCGGTCTACACTTCTACTTACTTGCATAGAGGTGCATCAGTTCAGTTGCATAGTTTTTAGGCATTAAGATGGGAAGTATTTCTTTTTTAAACAGTAGAAACGGATTTTCGAAGCGGGACAGATGATTTAGTGTGCGGGGCGGTAAATCTATCATCTTAACTCTGTGTTAGACCAATCAATATGACATAACACAGCCGGTATAGTGCGGATTGATTATTAAGTGCGTCAGATTTGTCCATGAGTGAAAATGGTAATAAATATCATAAAAAATATTGTTGATATCACACGTATATTTCCCGAATGTTCCTTTAATTTGCTACAATTCTCTTTTTCCCAGAAAACGAGTACAATAGCCGTTTTTCTTGTTTGTGAGATCAGTGAACAATTTAGGGGTCTGTGCACGAGTTACTACTACACATTATTTAACCTTTTATCTTGTCATCTTTCTATGAAAAACTGAAGGTCTGTGGGATCAACTTATGATTTTCTATGGAGAGTAATATAAAGTAATGTTCGAGTCTATCTTATACAAAATCACCCACTTGTGCCCATGAAAACATTTTAGCTGAGTTATTCTATTTGAATCAAACCTGTAAATAAGAACTCAAACAACATTCACAAATCGTGTTCGGATCGAGTACTGCATTCGACACCGTCCTGGATAATCTGGAAGATGAATTGGTGAGTTTTGTTGAATTTAATGTAAATGCTTACATGGGTGGAACAAAATTTCAAAAAAGACGGTCTATATAATGGTAACGCAAAAACAAACCTATGGACTGTTCAATATTTCAGTAGCTAGCATTTTTCTTTTTCATTGTACTTCATCTTATTAAATATGCAAAGATCCAATTTTCAGACAGGCGGAAGCAGCCAATTAAAGGGCTACCATTCGACAAATAATGGGGAAAATTAGGCGGCGGTGGTGGGATTCGAACACACATTCCCGGGGTGAGAATTTGATGACGTTACCACCGCTTCCATTCTATCCTTTTGGCCCCAGGTTCGATCCTCAGTTGAATTGAGCGATACGCACCACAGTAGGAATCTGGCAAATCCCGAAAAGCTGTACAGAGATTTATATTTTTCATTACTTGTTTCCTCTATGTTGTACACGAATAACTTAGTCCGGTTACCCTCGTGTATTTATGTATTATCATAAGGTATCGGTTTTGTTGTAGCAGATGAGTATTATTTCGAATTTTCTAATGCATTCTCTTTCAAAAGCTATCAAAACAACTTGAGGATAGAATCCTGAATAAAACAAATTTTGCTATGTTGAATGAACATTTCCTCGGTAAAATTAGTTTGATTCTTTGCTCACAGAATTTGACGAAGAAAACAGAACTTTAACACCTGGAGTCAAGCCTCAGTATTTTTGTGAAAATACAAAGTTCCAACTGTGATGAGAAAACAGGAACATAGGACTGTTTCTAGAGGCTTATCAAACGATTGAGTTAATTGCCCGACTCCAAGCGACATTTTTTTGTTTTTAAGTATATGTGTTTATGGGTCAGTCTCCCGTAATCAACAAGCTGCTGTCGATAGCCATAACTGTAGCCTGTTGTAGGTCGACAAAAGCAACCAACCTGTAGAATTTTTTATCATCTAAAGTGATGGGACAGGGAAACTGTAAAGGATCCAACTGCACCATAAAAAATACCTAATAAATGAGGTAACACTGAGATATTGCTCCCAGTAAAGGATCTTCTCTGCCGAAAGGCAAGATAGAAGCTGGAATAACGCGTCGTCAAGCACATAAAATTGCCTATGGTTTTGCCCACTGGCTACATACACTTTGTTGCCGCAATGCCTGCCTAGCCGTTGAGCCAAGTCTAACTAGTGCCATTAAATGATTCAGATATAGTTTGTAGAACATAACCGTGAATTAGTGATTCTTAAGCACCGCATAGATCTGGCTTGACAAGTGAAGAAGTATTTCTGGGGTAACATACTGGATGATTAAGGAAATTTGGCGTAGATCTTTCCAGTAAGTTAAATTTCATCCTTGAACTTTTAGATTAAGTCGTCGAGATCGGCCCTATAGACTGTTAGAGACGTAAATATCCCCGTGAAGCCGTAGACTTTACGGTATTAGTCAATGCACCACTGCAGTACTGCAGCATCACGTGGCAGTAATAAACCTCCTATAGTGAAATTTTTTATTTCTTTTCTAACTCGTCGACAAAACTAGAAGGCGGAAAAAAGCGAAACCAAACAATGTAGGTGATTGATGAGCTTTTTCCACAAATTGGTGTCACATTACCACAACTCCTGGGTGAGTCTGTCTTGCGCAGTACTACTTCCAAGTTTTAATCACTCTTTATTCGCATGCGAAACCGTCGTATTACCCTAGGACGATGGCTACCAGGTTTGCTGGAAGATATTGAGAACGCCAAGTTGAACCTTCGGATGACATGGAACTACTCATTGCTATGTATGGATTCCTGTTACGGACTCAGTGGATCATGATCCTGAGCGAGTTATTATTTTCGTAAATCTGCTATTTTGAAGGATAGGTTCTAAGTGGTGCAAAAGAAGAAACATTCTTAATGTGTTTGCTTGAAAATACCATCATGCAGCGCGTCATTCAGTTTGAATTGAATTTTATAAACTAACAGGGGGCATCCGTACCAAATTTAGGGGTAAAAATATATTTATCGTGTATAATGGAGTTAGCAATGGATACTGCACTAGGTAAGAGTGAGCATCGGGTACTTGATTTAGTAAGAAGCATATCAAACCAACCGCCTAGCAAGCAACAGCAATACGCGTGGATTGGGTACCGCTATCTTCAGTTCTTAAGTTGGCGGAACAGTTTGTAGCCGATAAGGTGAAGCAATAAACTCGCTGAATAGTTTGCTCCCTTGGAACCGAGAGCAATAGTCATCTTCCCGCTGAGTGGAGGCCACAGGTGCATGTAAGATGCTGAGCTTACTGTATAGTGTACATGACTGTAAGCCCGTGGTTAGCCTACAAAGGAGTGGTAACAGAACGCAAACCCTATGAAGGGATGATGAACATTAGTCGGAAAGCAAATTAACACAAAATGTACTGGGATACTAAAGGTTTTTAAGCATTATTTCAAGTGAACAAAAATGCTGAGGGTGTTAGTAAACTAAAAATAACGGAGTAAGTATTGACCACAAACAGGGAAAAAGCCAAAAAGCCTTTTCAAAGTAATACACCAACCACGGAAAACGGAATAGACCTAGGATGTGTCCTTGAACACAGTAGAAGAGAATATAGCGAAGTTAACAGTCTCTAAAAATGATGTTAAATCGGTGTAAGTTAGCAGAACCAAACGGATTACATCCCGCCTTGCGACAGCAACCAGTAATTTTGCTATTACTGTTGTTAAATAGGTCTAAGTCTAAGAATTATTAGGCTTCCGAATAGATGGAAGAAAGCAGCAATTGTTGTGTTACACAAGTCAGGCTCCAAGCACAAAGTCTGTTGCTATAGACCAATAACTTAAACTTCTCTCCTCCAAGTGTTTAACGAAGACAGTTAGAAAGTCGACATGTCTGACCTAACAATCCACGGAATTCGGATCCGGCCCTGCAAAAATTCTTTTGAAAAACGATCCTCCTAACCTGCTGTTATTTATAGACAACTTCACATGGAGAATAGATAATGGCTGAAGGTAGAAAGTTTGCTATGCTTTTTACTGTGTTGGTCACAGACTCCGGTGTCAAAATATGCAGGTACTTGGGATTTTGAGTACGAAAAAGGAATACATCAAACGATTTCTCGATTTTTGTAAATGTATGGTGAGATTTGGAAATTATACAACCATGCATGAAGCGATAACTACTATTTTTTACAGGAATCGGTGCTAGATTTGTAACTGCTCCTAAGCTTCAGCAACGATCTTGTCAATAATCTTAAAATCCCTTGTTTTCTACTCAAGGATGACATGAAAGTAGCCGGAGAAGGGTTAGAGAAAAACCTAGATGTAGTCCAAAGGTATTTAGATAAGTGAAATCTACCACTCTTAACAATTGTCAGTCCTTTACCACAAGAGCCAACCACAACACATTGAATGTAGTGCATTTCCAACAGGTCTCCAAGGTGAAGGATTTTCAAATCATCATCAGGAACGATTTTAGGCCGTCCCTGCAATGAAAGCTAGAGACTGACAAAACTTGCACAGGCCCTTCATAAGTTATAGAAGGCTCAAGTTAATAGTACCTCTGAAAAAACCATCCTTCGTGTTAATTTAAAATATTGTGTCTGGGCATGACCGTCTTACAAAAAAGGATGAAGGTTATTTCGAGAAAACTCAACAATTTTCAATGATATTGCTGACAGATCAAGGGCAACTTTAATCATTCTCTTCAATCCACAGACAAGTGTGGAGCAATCTTAAGGGTTCTTTCACGTTCAGTTCATTTCTTACAAAAGTTAATCTTGACATTTTGTGCACCGATTTTGTTTGCTATCGTTTGGCTACCCATTTAAATAAGAGCAGAATGAAGATTGAAACACTAAGAGCGGATTCAATGGGAAGATAGAGAATAAAGGTAGACTGTGGTTGCAAGAATATAGAGTATGTGCGTGAGTTCCACTACTTACCCTTTTGAGTGTCAAAGAGATCACTGGTTTGGGTTTAACGACCTTTCCTTGCCTGTCCCACTCAGATATATAAGAGGTCATTGGCATATACAAGAACAAAGTCAACGTAGAGTAAAACTACTATCTATTTATTTTTTTACCAATGGGGTGACATCATTTTAAAATAACTTCCCCAGCAAAACAATTCTGAGAATGTAATTTCAATGCTTTTAGACTGTTGACACGTTTATCCCAGCTGATAGTTTAGCCTATCTAAACGTTCTGACCCAAAACTCTGGCTTTAATAATCAACGTCACGCATTATACTTCAACCCTGTGATGATATCCTCAATAAATTTATATCCAACAAATTGTCTTTCTAAAGTAAGAATCCATCATTTTTTCCTTGCGCACGAAATGATGGCCTCGTTTTCAAATATGTGCTTCTACGGATTAGTTTAACGGAATGTTTAAGCATTAAGCCGATCAAATTATGACAATATACTACCGTTTAATAAAGTGCAGATTTAGAAGTGTTTTAAAAACAGAAATTGCGAATAGTAGAGCAAAACGGGAGCCAAAGGTTTAAAGCAATGCTATTGAGGAATTTTGATGGTAATTCTCTTCACAGATAGCAGCCATTGACTCAATGATTTTTCAGTAGTTTCAGAGGGTAATATACAAATGGTGGACAGTAATCTTCTTTTAAACTATAAGTTAACATAAACCAGTTAAGTTGCATTCGGTAAACTTGCAGTAGACCTGATACCAAATGCTGGCACTCTGTCTTTCAGAAAAAACTATTGACAAAAAGCACTTTCAGTGGATAGCCGTACTTTGTTACCGAATTCAAATAATTTCAAACCCACCAACATAAAATATGGTTATTTTGTATATGGCGGTTTAGATGATGCGATTAACTATTCTCCCTGGATCCATTACATACATTTCTACTGCACAACGGTGCTTTCATTTATGACCAATATTTGTCTTCTTCCAGAGACCAAGTGTGTTCCTCCTCGGTGTGCACCGCGGAAAATTGGAACCTGAGGATTTGGTAAATCTTTTGGCACCTTGGGTCAAAAAACTACGGATGGATGAAACCTGGCACAAAATTGTAAGCTATCTATTCAGTTAGACTCTATTGTCTGTGATTCTTCAGCATAGTTCATTGAGAAGGAGATTAGGGTCACAGAGGTTACAGTTCGTGTTACCGATGCATAGATACCGGTGTACATAATGGGATGAAGGTGATCTTCTTGTTTGAACAGAAGTACCAACGAACAGATCCCCATTTTCGTTCATACTGGAGATTCATCATTTGAAGTAATATTATTCAATGTGGCAAACTTGTTTCCGCTGGAGTATATGCTATTATTTTGGTTTGGTTTCTGCAAGCGTATCCTCGACATTTCTATGGATAACATCACCTTTGTTAAACAACATCAGAATGAGTGCTGTACCGTTTGACAAAACTCTCATGATTTGGATGAAGCTTGTTCCCCTTTAATGTGCGACTTTGGTGATTTTGAACGATTGAAAATCACCAATTTCAAGATTTATTTATTATTATTGTATTATTGTACCGAACAACATCTTTCATGATGACAAGTGAGAAGTGTTACAGATCAACAGCGGTAAATGTGTAAACATGAGACCAGGCAGCAATGATCAAAGATCTGTATACACAATAAAGGAGGTCCCTCTCAGGAGCAGTGGTTGTAGGGGTGCTAGTTTCTTTATCCTTCAGAACAAGAGCCGATAATGACAATTAATGTGCGTCTGTTTTGAGCATTCTGAGAGTAATTTGTCACTCGTTGGTAAGATTGTCAAGGCTTTTAGCTTTTCAATGCACCCGTTATTCATCCTTTTTGGAATATGGTAGTGCAGTGTCGCTTCAAACGACGAACGAAAAGCTGGCAAAAGTGTAAATAGTGCAGAGATCTGCCACCGTTTAGCTGCAAACCACCACGCATGCAGTTACGATCAGCAGCTTGTCATGGATCTGTATGCAGAGAGCTACAAGTGACTTTGTGAGGAGATTATAACCATAATGATCATTCGAAACAGCCTGTGGGCAAAGCCTCATCTCAGGTTGCCATTAAGGAAAAACGCACGCACACGTGGTCAAGGTGAAATACTTAAAAAACAGGAATCAAATGAGCTTCTGATAGTGTATCGTCTCTCCAGGAGAGGGACTTATGCTTTTAATAATCCCCCGACGAATGCGATGAAAGAATTATATGATGTCCGGACGATTTCCTGTAAAACACTGACTCCTAAAACGCTTCAGATTGGATAGAGGGGGCGCTTATACGGAATGATTTTTCTGCTGCCTTTGATTACGGCCAGTGAATGTAACCTTTTCTATACATATTTTGTATACAATTTCGATTTCTGCTGTTTCTCAAGAGCATTAATTTTTTCTCTTTTTATAGGTTTCTTTGGGGGGGGGCTATTAGGGATTAAAATGTCACTGACTTTCTCATATTGGGAGTGTGCCTAGTTATTCATGGGTTTCTAATCACCCGGATGAGTGATGTTTGCGATACATATATATATATATATATATATATTGCACACGTCTGCATCCAGACTGTGTCAAGTAACTCAGGGTAAAATAATCTTTATGACAGAGAGAAATGTTCCGTGGGTTGCATGTGGGCGGATTAATGCCAGGTTGCCCAGGCCAAGGCAGAATTGGTGCGTATGTACATCTATACATAGTTACTGGAGTGATTGTAGGCACAATATATAACATAAACACTGAGAATAAATGCATTTCCATAAATAATAACGAAAATAATCAGAAAACCATAAAAATCCCATGTTAAGGTAGACCTATGCGTGATTAAAATGATACTTCGATAAAGCCATAACTATAGTTTCATTTCCCCATCCTTAAGAATGAAGGAACAAGAACACAGTAGCATTGATGTGAAATAAATTACTTTAACACCTATCTCAATATAACTTAATGTCAAAAGTGATACTAATTATTCTGCATTAATTCAGACTCGTTTAGCGTTCCATTTGGGGCACTCAGTGAAGGACCAAATATACCTCTTTGCTCTCTGGGTATATGTTTGTTAACCGGCTTTGTTTACAAAGTGCAGCTATGTTATCAGTGAAGGAAGAGTTAAGTGGTTCACACACTTTGATGTTTATCCGCAACCTCTGGTCACTCAAGACGACTAAGGACTAAGATAGGACGGTCAACCGCACTGCTGAGTGGACAAGGTAATCACCTTTATAAGTATTACATAAGGCAACGGAATTGATTCTGTGCAAGTGACAACTCCATCATTTTGCTGCTTTGGTGTCGTGGAGTTTCGTACTGTCCTCGGCCAAATTTCGGACTCAGTAACTGGAAAGCAGACTGTGGTGGCGTGAGGATCGCACCACAGTCCTTCCTCTGGGTGACAACATGTCCACAGGGAGTCAAACTGGCCTAAAATACCTTTCGGGAAGGCGTTCTGGGATTAGCGGAGGTTTATTCACAGGGTAAACGATACAGATCAAAGCTATTCTCCTTCTTTTGGTTCGACTGCAAGCTTTGCGAACCTCTAAAATCCTCAGTATGGTCGAGGGGGGGTGTCTAGGGTCACCCTTTCCTTGCACCTTGCGAAATGCTCCCATACAACCGAGCGTCTCAAATAGCCTCTGCTGAGGAAGTCCTACTTATTACCTTCTCGTGGTGGAGCTGTTTTTGCACGAAAGTGAGGGAACGAAAAGCCGATATTTTAGGGCCATAATCGGGTTGGTGAACCCCTGGCAGTTCACCTGGGGAAGTTGACTAAAAACCCTGACGCCAAACCAATCAAGAGGAGGCATACAAACTACATCCACACCTTTTCGGTTGTGGTAGTGGTCACCGGCTCAATTGGGCATTGAGGTGTATTAGGCGTCTTGGACGTTTGACTCCTTTCGAAAGGCGTCCGATCTGATGAACTGGACACCGGCTCCCAATGGATTGCGGTTTTCGCACACCGCCCAGCTGCCTTGTAGATCAGACTTTGGTTAACCAAAGGCTCCGATTGACGATTCTCCAAGAAACTTCACCTGCCTTGGCCTGGGCAGCCCAGCAGTATTCAGGACACTTACAAATTGTGGAGCGTTTTTCTTTTAATAAAGGCTATTGTATCATGATTTGTTTAGCACACAATCTGACATCAGACGTGTGTGAAATAGATATATATATATATTCGCCAAATCATGAAGAGTTAAAAACTAGGCCTTGGAAAAAGTTTACTTGCATAGCTGCAGCCACGACAGGTATACATCACAACACAATGCTTGTTCCAAGAGGAAATCAGCCAAATAAAGAATGCATGAGTAGTCATTGGCATTGGAATCGGCCATTGTGCCATCACGCTCCATCCATCGCTGAGCCAAAGCGCGCTTAACTGCAGTCATGATTTTTAAATCTACTAATTCCTTTGGCAACCAGCTCGAACTTGTCACTACTCTGTTACTGAAGAAGCTTGATCTAACAACTAGGTTGCACCGCTGTTTATGTAGTTTGTACCCATTCCATCTAGTACCTGAAACATGCTCCCTTTCCTTACTACCGAGAGCCCCTTCATAATCTAAAAGGTCTCCATTAAGTCACCTTTTAGTCACCTCTTTTCCATAGGGAACATTCCCAAGTCTTTTAGCCTGTCTTGGTGTGACTCACCCTTTTCACCTTCCATCGTTTGGGTGACTAGTCTTTGCACTTTATCTAAACAGGCTGCAGCCTTTCAGAAGAAGAGTTCCCAATCCTTACGGAGTACTTCAATTACGGTTTTGTAAAGGTGGAGGAATACGTCAGGTTTTACACACGATACTACTTATTTAAACCTGAACACTTCTCTGCACACTCTTGACGCAGCTAGTGCACTCTGGTTCTCCTAGCGTAAATCTGACGACAACGATATTCCTAAATCTCTGCTGGTTCCTATACTCCCTGCGGTGAAATCTCCTCTTTATAGTTGGATTGATGGGTGCTTGTCAGCATCGGATAGCAAACCGCTTTCCTCCGCATTCAGTGGGGGTCCCATACTGTACCTGATTCAGGACATGCAAACTTTGCTTCACCAAGTGGTTTGCGGGCTTAAGACATCTATCTAATGAGAGGCGTCCTGAAGCCGCAAATCTTTTCTCTTTGAGAAGGCGTAGGCGGTCTGGAGACTTGATTGAGGCCTACAATGTCCTGAAGGGCTTCATGAACCTGCCAGAAGTAGTGCTGCTCAAGCTCTGTGAAGCAACAAATCTGAGAGGGCACGCTCTAAAGCTGGATAAAGATAGAATGAGGACCCAACTTAGAGCGTCGTTCTTCGCGGCCAAAGCTGTGGATGATTGGAATAAGCTGCCGGATGAAATCATTGCTCCCAGATCGACAGCNAGCAGTCTTCCAGCGCAGGCTAGACATTAAATGGACTAGGGTGTTTGAGAGGGCGGGAGCTGAGTTGAACAGCTTAGACACAGCTGACTCGGGGAGCACCACTCATTTATTACACATCTCACCAATTGGGGTCTTCCTCTCCTCTTTACACCTTCATTCTCTCCGACCCCCTTTTTATTTCCCGTCCTCGCCTTCCTTATGAACTCCATGCTTGTCTTTTACCCTACTTTTTTCTAAACACCACTTACCCCATTGCTCTAACTCCTTAATCCCGATGGATGGTTTGACCATCCCATGAGCAAGCTGCAACACCAGTCCTGACAAAACCCCCTTAGACTAGAGCCTTGCTAAGAGAAAACCATTCTGTTTGTTGTATACTTTTCTTATAATTGAAGAAGAGTTTTGTCTTTCTTTTGCCGTATCACCAGGGGAAATGCGGAGCCCATCAGTGGAAGAAGCTGGACGAATTGGCTCGCAGCAACTAAGTCCAATGAACCGACCTGACCTGACCTGTTGCCCATTTTGTTGCTCTATGCAAGTCATTCTGAAATTCCTGTTGACTCACTGATCCCACTATTCCATCTAGCGTAAGCTTAAGATAGATGATGTCACGGGGATTCACGGATTCTCTGGGATTGACGGGCTTGGGAACTGAAGTTTTGGAGTAGCCCGGGTTATGATGGTAGGTTTACTGCTCGGTGACGGACGGAGGTGCTCGAAGTAGTTGTCTGTTACTCGGTACCCGACTGTGTCTGAAACAAGAGACAGTTAGGAGCTGTTCAATTGACATCAACTGCAAAGATGAAGCAGGGTGAACGTAGGATAGCAGCTAGGACGTCTATAAAAATGATGACCTATAAGGGACCGAGCACTCAATCCTGTGATACTCCACTAGTGGGTATGCATACCCATGGCTTTACCGGGACACGTTGTCCCCCATCCTCAAGTAACATGTGCGTCTGGTCAAGAATTCCGTGGTTCAGTTATGTAATTCCCAGTCTTCCCTCCTTTATTTAAATTCATCTAACAGTAACCTATGAACACCCATAGTCATATGGTAAGATTACCGAAACGTTTTCCGAATCAATGGATCAAAGCTTGGGCTTCAGCTTTAGCTTAAGCTGCTAATTGGCAGTCTAAATATAATGCCTCCATGGACAGGTCAGACTGCTTCGCTGTTCATCAGATGTATCGAGGCACACATAAGATATAATTTTCTAAATACTTTATGAAATTAAAAATTATGGAAACAGAAAGGTGTGTAATTCCATGTACGCGATATATGAAACTTAATTTAAAAATTGTTACTTGTCAAGGTCAAGTCAAATTCCAATTTTTTAAATTCAGTTCACTTCAACTGCATAGGACGAGTTCAGTTCAGTTCAGTTCAATTACACAGGACAGTAGTGGCCGAGACCAATCGTGCGTCCAGATAGTTGTGTTG
>UZAN01049729.1:11260-21588 GCA_900618425.1 Echinostoma caproni
CTTGGGAACATTGGGTGACTTTTAAGGTGTATGATGCGCTGTCTGAGGCAGTTGTCAAGTTTCAAGTCTTAGCGATTTGTTTACAATATTGTTTGCAGACTACGAGTTTGGTCTATTGTTTATGGTTGGCGCCTTCAAGTGAAAAGTTTTCCCCGCAATATTTTGTCAGTGATTTCTAGAGGATGGAGAGAAATTTACGGGATTAGCTGTGGACTCATCACGTATTCGGCGGAAAACGGTTCTCTTGACTTCATCTTTTGACTACGAAATGTAATTTCGCAATCTCTACTACACTTCAAATCAGGGAATAGTACATGAGACAGGAAAAGTAAAACCTGTCGGTGTGCGAATGAGCCTGCTGAAATCAAACAACTTGACTATGAAAGACCGTTGATCGGTCGTGGATGAACGTTTTAAATTACGTGATCTATAGATACCTTCAATTTGCACTCGCTGAAGTGCTCTGCATCTCCGGCCCCATTCGGCTCTTGCCTGTTACTCCGTTTTAAGTGAATCTCTCCTGATTCACCAACTGAACTAGGACGGGTTCGTCTGCCGGCGCACACAGTCGCAAAATAGACACTGCTAGCTAGGCAGTTAACTACTTCCATTGTGTAATAAGCGATTCCAAAAAAGTATTCGAGGATTAAGTGCATAGTTTCTCAGCCGGACTGGAACACAACCTGGTAATCGATTACCCTAACCCTGTTCGCGCGCAATGACATCCGGGAAGTAAATGGTACGCCAATCTGTAAGGTCAAACGAAAACCAATTGTAAGCCGGATACACTTTAGATTAAAAACGTAATTCGAAAGAATGAACAGCTACATCGGTATGAGCAATCGATAAGGATTCCATGCTGCCGACTATTGGGTCACAGTTGACTTCCCAAAAGAGTAAGCTATTCCCCAAGTAGAATAAAAATAGTAGTATTTCGAGATCCGAGCGGTTACGGTCCTCTACAGGAACAGTGAGCGTAATGTAAATACTTCATCCAGTACCACATCGCTCACCCCAATGATCACCTAAATATAACTGCACCAATACTGATTGAGAATTTGTATCTTTTCAGAGAGAGAATTTGAGTCATTGAGCCATGGCAGCCCAAAACTTGCAATGGGATCAAGCAGTCGTGATAACAAGCCCTAGGGTTGAGTGTCCCGCAGTAGAAGAGATGACTTATCAGATCTAAGCTTGGAAGAAGAAAGACTGAAATGTTACAAATCTTCCCTTTTTCATGCTCTTAGTCCTAATTCTATAAGGCGTTTGAGAGCGCCCTAGTGAACCGCAATAACTCTTGAACTAAATCACTCGCCTAGTGCTTCACGTTCGGATTTCCTTTTGGCCAATTCGACTTTAGAAAAGCCTACCATCTGCAGCTCGACTTTAACGTGATGTGAAGCAAAACGATGAGCTTCGGAGAACAAAATTCCGTGAAATAGCAATAAAAGTTGAGGTTAAGTTTATTCTTTCAAGAGAGAACAGAAAGCTCTGGTACAACATAAGTAGCCGTTGTATCGAAGTAGAGCAGCGATAACTAGTGAAATGGAAGTAGCGGCTGAATCAGGGCATAGTCAAAGACCGTTCCGACTGATACGCAATACGAGAGGTCGGCGAATTCCACTTAGCGAAACAGTCTGTGATAAGAGGGGACAAGCTATTCACAATAGAGATCAACGACTCGATCACTGGGCAGAATACTTCAGCGAACAGTTCAGCTGGCCTAGTGCTAACCAGGCTGTTTCATCTCCTACTGAAGCTCCGTGGGCAGTGTCATGCGATCCTCCAACGGAAGTAGAAGTTCGGTCTTGCATTCAAGCTCTGAAACGAGGAAAGGCAGCAGGACCAGACAAGCTCCCTCCCACTCTTTTCAAGATGGGCGTTGATAACGTCATAATATCTGTTACCACCCTACTGCGCAACATCTCGACACAAGAACACATTCCTTCATCTTGGGTCGAGTGATTGATTGTTCCCATTTTAAAGAAAGAATCCCGCGACGATTTGCGAAAACCACCGCGGGATCAGTTTGATCCCGATCGTCACCAAAGTTCTAGCTTCGGTTATACTTTGCCGTCTGACGCCAACATCCGTGATGTATTGATCAAATTTTTTACATAGACGTAGACGCGGCGTTTCACTGAAGTTGAAAGGTTGTGCACATTATGCTGGCGTTTGTTCAGTCCTGCCTTATGGGTGTGAGGCCTTGAATTTGCGAGTAGAAGATATCCGTCGACTAGAAGTTTTCGATTATCGGTGTTTATGTAATTTATTTCACATTGGACGGAGTGAATGGGTAAGTAACACAGAGGTAAGTCGTCGTGTTTGGGAGTCTATCAGGTACAAGCCTGTTTGCTCACCGAATTCAGATTGGTAGACTTCACTGGCTAGGGCACGTATTGCGTATGCCCAACTGTCGTCTGCCGCACCGCGCTTTATTCGCCAAAGCTAATCCGGGCTGGAGGAAACCACATGGAGGTCAACAGATGACGTGGAGACGAGGTATGAAGAAGTGCACAGAGCCATTAGGTAGAGTAGGCGTCACTCGCCTTCCGGGTTTGGGTCCAAAAGACTCTACAACGGGTTGGTTGGATACATTGAAGGATAATACTACGAACAGACAGCAGTGGTGTTCTTGTTGTCGTTTCTTATCAAGTCATAATGCTTGGAACGGTATGTATGCAGAGTTCGATTGTGCACTCTCTGTGAGTTGACCATAGAGGTTCACCTTTTTGCCCTCCCTCAAAATAGGTCCAATCTCTGTCCACCTTAAATTTTACTACCAACGTTGTATGCATTGCGAGTTTGGCAGCGACCATTGAAGTTCGCCTCACTGTAATTCGCCTTACGATGGTGACGATGATGAAATTAGATTCTTATGTCAAGATAGTGGATGACGATGAAAGTGATGAAGCGATGTTACGACGAGTGGGTATCGTTCACCGCATACTCTGAACGCAACATTCTCTGAATAAAATACGATAACTCGAGACCTGAAAAGCGCAAGTGAATTCTACGGAGCACGATCAGTGTGTGGTGGTGGTGGTGGTGGTGGGGGAGGAGAGTAGAATTCACAACCTTTGCTACTGCTTCCGAGTCCCATACTTAGAGCAGATTTCCAACACAAGAAAACCGCGCTATCATGCAGATATTGGTTTCCGTTACACGATCTGTGGTTTTTGAAACTACATATTCACTGCGCCCCAGGTTTTCAATATCTTTGTTGAGAAAACAGTCAAAAATGACATTTAATTTCCCCTGGCCACATTTTAGAAATTTAATTATCTGAAGTTTAACCGATGCAATGCTACTTTAAAGTAGGCAACTTTATCCATAAATGACAACTGAAATCAATTGCGAAACTTGCAATAGTCAAGGCCGGTAGATAGGATACTTTTTCGTAACAACTCGTGGTAAGTAGTCGTGCGAAGCTATAAAGACACACTAAATGAAGCGAGGGTTGAATATTTGGTTCCAACACAATGTTCCTCGGCCTCTTGCAGAAACAGTAACAATTAACCGCATGTTTTACAGTATTAAAAACTCTTACAGATAAATTTAAACTTCTCTGGGCCACAGATGACGTGTATTATATTTTTTTCCACTCTACCCGGCCTCTGTCTCCGCTCCTTCCGTCTCCAAACATACAGAGAAGAAAAAAACCTTAAAATCGTGTTTCTAGATTTCATTCAAGGTGCTTTTGGCCCTGTGATGGGATTAAACTAACTAGGAAATGGTAGTTTTGCAAATATGACCTGAGGGAAATGGTGTAGCGGCAGCAAATTGCAATCCTAGAGGTAAGAGGAAAGCGAAATTTCGAGCCTCGTCCATTCTAGTGATGCACTTGCGTACACCTTGTCTCATGAAGTTCCGTCTCTCCCCGCCGTGATCACAAATAACTTCCCCCTCCCCCTCCGAACCGTTCCGATCGGATTGTCCGGATTGTTCGATGATACGCGTGACCCGTTTTTCTAATGCATTTGTTTGTCCAACGTGATACCACCAGTACTCACTGACACGGATCACGCAGATAAGGTGATGGAGTGCTTGGAGATGTTCGGACCAAGTGTGCCGAGATTAGTCTTCAGCATTGCATACGTAATCAGAGGCTAAGTCATAGTCCCTGGAAGATAGTCTAGGTGATTTCAATGTGCCCACCGAGATGTGGGGTTGTCGTACATCGTTCGAGGACAAATTATTACAACCGGCCCCCGGAATGATCACGTTGGTATTTTGCTTGCATTCTGCCTGTCAGGTTCCGAGTTAGATCTCCCGCTGGCGTTGTCTTGTCGAAGAGACCCGACCAGGTCAAAACAGCTGTAAACAGTGCTTTCCAACTTTTCAGTCCACGTTTTGTCTGCGTTCCACGTCATGAATTTCTATCTGTAAAAGAACGCAATTCTCAAATGATGAAAGGTTTTAATTGTGCTGAATGCATACCGTATGAAAAGAAGTGATATAACGCAAATAAATAAAGTTTAGGATTTTTCCTTGGTTCGAATCATATAACCAGTAACTGTTCATTGATGAACGAATGAAAGGGATTATTATGCGCGAATAGAGCATTGTTGAGTGGTACTATTTGTTGGAAAACGCTTAATCTGAAGGCTGTGATGAACAAATGCTTGGAGTGCACGCTGCTGCGAATAAACCGGAATAGAAAAAAGTATACTGCGTTGGATCGCCAACTTCTGGTGCATGGATTCGAATCCCAGTGAGTTGGTACTTTCAGTATTCATCCTAACAAGAAGCGAACGGCTGCTTGTTACTTCCGACGAATTTTATCAGTAAGTGAGTGCTTGATACAGTCTGTCGGGTTAATCTTTTATCGAGAATACTTACTAAAGTACTCATTTTCCAACCCAGTCATAACCCTGGAGGCTAGTGCTGAAATGAGCGAGGTCAGGTGCCCGCACCAAGCTTGCGAAGATGGGTTGTGCTATAAAGTGTTTATTCAAGATGAAAAACGGTTTCAGCAGCCGCCCGGTGGCTGAGTGGGTAGTATACCTCGTTCTGCCTGTGAGGTCTCTGGTTCAATCTCCAATTGGGTCGATGGATTTACACTGCTGATGAGACACAACCAGGTCGAAAAAGCTATCCAATGCTTCCTAATCTTTCAGCCCTCACCTAATTTACATAACGAAGTCATCATATAAACGAATCAAATCCCCCATTGATCTCACACACAAAAATATTTATCACTTATAACTCGAAACACTGGATTATTTACATCGGATTGCTTTAAAGGAATCTCCAATCTGATCGAGGATAATTATTATTGTGCAAATTTACGCTAACCAAATCGCAACAAGATGATACTTCTGTTTTCATTTAAAATCGCGCAAAGATTCTCGACAACTTTCACATTTTGATATATTTTCAAGTAATAGCAAGAACTATCAGTGATTTCGCGGTGTTGTTGTGACAAACTTCATTCTACATCAGTAGTGAGTTACCACTTATTTGTACAATATTTTTCTCATTTTCAGCCAATCCCATACAGTGAATGAACACGAGACGAAGTAAACCGGGTGGAATTATTCATGAGACGTTGACCCAAACGGATGAAATCACACAGGATGAGAAGTTACCTAATTAGGTGTGTTGAAACTATTTTGGGGACACAAGGTGGAGGGGGGGGTGTCGGGATGTGGTGGAATAGGCAGAAAATCACGGGACTGTAATTATCATCCAGTGCACTGAACCAGATTCCCCCATAAGCTCATGACTGTTTGATGCCACTCGTCATGTTTGGGCACACGTCACTGTACTGTCAGTTTATTCTTGTACTCATCTTCCAGATGTAGTGCATTTCTAAAATTGATGAGTTTTGAACATGGGCAATGCTTTTGGAAGTTGATTTTCTTGACAAGTCCAAGGTGAATCCTCCAATGAAACCTTATCACTAATTCGCATATATACACAGATACTCAAAACTAGTTAGACATTTCGACGAACAGCTATATTTCACAAATTAAGAAATACACGATGGGGGAAGCGCTATGACTGTGTATCCGACGGGCCACGGATAGACATGTTCTGGACCAGTTCTCAAAAGCAGCACAGATAACTCAGGGTGAGGAGAGGAGAGTGAATGGATTTTTGATTTGTGACCATGTTCCGCCGTTTCACACAGTTTAGTCTGGTTAAAAGTGCATATGAACCCCAGTGAAATGTACCACTCAAAAGTATGTCTTCAATTTGGTTAATCACCGGGTACTTAGTGATTTGGTGGCTTAACTTCACTGATCCCAAACATTTCGATTACCGTGCGATAAACCCTCACTTCAGTAAATATCACGTGAACTCAAACCAATTTCGAAACGCACATCTGTTTGAGCCCTACAAAAATGTCATGGGTTCCACTCATGTAACGGTCAACAGTCTCACGTATGAGTACAACTGTGTTTGGATTAGTTCAAGTATTCCTAGCTTAGCTCCTTAAGCTTTAAGTGTACAGTATAGTTTTCAGAGATTAGGTGAAAATAGTCCTCGATCAACAGACAATATGTTGATTCCGTAGTTCGAAGGTCCAAACCCACAATTCAATTACATAACCTGTCTGCGGTTCATGCGTAAGTTCACCATTTTAAGAACTGTATTCATGAATCAGCTTAGCTAACAAATCTAAAACCAACTCGTTGCTCAATATAAACAGTTGGAGAAGGCATAGATATATCATAGGTCCTTTTCCCGCATACACGAGCTGATGAAAATATTTTCTACAAACCAGGGTGAGCTCAAAGTACTTTGCACAGTATCGTATTTCAGAGCATTTGTTTTATCCGGTAAAATACTAATCAAAATGGTAACGAGAGAGAGAAGGAAACCTTACGAGTATGTCAAATGAGCACTGGTTCCTCACTGCAAGACACAACCCACATTAGTGGCAAAACCGCACGGTACGTGGTGCTTTCCTGCTGTGTGTGTAAGTGTGTACTTTGAGCATAGTTCGCTTCCATGCAGAAAAAGTGCCATTTAATTTTGTTTTTTTATTGCGAGATTTTCTAACTGCTACCGTTAGATGGACCGTAAAACAATCGAGAACAGATCATATGTATGTCAAATCATTCTTGAAAGTCCACCGACGTGATTCGGGAATATAATTACGGTAACTGAGCTGAGTGCAGTCTAATTCCGGGGCCTCGTTCTATTCTACACGAGTAACGGTTTTGGGTGCTTCCACTGCCCAATAGATCTCGATGTGAACAACTTCTAATTGTCTTTGATTTGTGACCCCCCTCCTGTGGCACTGAAACAACATTTGGGCACCTTGTGCTATCCCGTAAAATCATGATGTGCTGGGTTCTAATGGTAGAACAACTGTACTAAACAGTGTTACTCACGAGTGTGGTGAACTTGGGCATTTATTTTAACACCATATCGAGCACAAATAAGTTAGGATGAAAAGGAGTTCCTGCTAGTTGGTAATCTATTTTCCAAAAGGAGAACAGGGTCAGTCATCTAACCGACTATTCCGGAGCACCGGCAATATGGAATATCCCCTGAATATCCCATGTTGTGAAAAATGCCAGAAGAGCGTGCCCTAAATTTTAAGACTGATGCAATAGGTGGCATACAATGACCAGAAAGAGCAGCAAAGTTGCATTCCACGCTGTTGGTGATCTGATTGGTTTAGTGACCTCCCTTCTGGGTTGGATTGATCTACGACTGCCCTGATTGGTTGACTACCCACAATTTTTCCAGAAGAAGTACTTTTCTTGTGTTAGACGAAAGTAAACACGAATTCCTAATTGAGCAATACTGTAGTAGATCGTGGTGACTGTTTCCCCTGAAAACATTTGAGTCTCTTCACAGCAGATTTCTTGAACGAAGTTTCAATCCTAACCGCTCCATTATTGATACGGCGCACTGTCTTTTATAAAATCATTACAAAAATATCAAGTGACCATTATTTCCGCTCCATGATCGTATATCACACATCGTTGATGTGTAAATCCCTATTTATCACGTCATCATGAGAAATTCGATACTGGACTGTAATGGATAAAGCAAACCTTTTGCCTAGAGAGGAAAACTGTACTCGATGGAAGTATTGTGCAATATCTGTGGACAAACTTCTTTATCGTCTTGGAGGTGATGTTTGTTGTAGTTAGCACTCGTACTAGTAATTCGTATACGTATCGAAATCCGTTCGGTAATATTCCAACCCAGAACCAGGACTCGAAATGAACTCAGAACACAGAACTTAAAACGGAATGGAACTGTAATAAGCGGGAAAGTCGGAATTATTCAAAGATATCGCGTTCAATAAAACGAAGTAGTTCATAGTTCATGACAGACCACCACATGTCTTCCCGGTCGGATCAGAGAGAGCGCGTGGGGGGGGGAGGGGCAAATGGTCTGTGACAGAAACGAAGTAAGCGAATCAAATCCAACTCTGTCACCGTGATGTGGATGTCAAGCTTTGTTCCAAATCTTCCCTGAAATTTCATCAATTAGTGTGATGCGAGTCAAATAGCTTTTGTAATTAATAAAATATGCTATTCTTAGCTCAGTTTTCAAATTGGGTCAATTAGGAACACACTAAACAGTATAATCATGTTTTTATTCCGTGCGTGTGTGCGAGTGAGCATCAGTGACCGTATGAGTATGTTTCGAAATGGAAGAAAACGTAAAATTTTTCACCGAAAGAGTCGATCAACTTCGTACTACAGAATGGATTTTAATCTTCCGAATGAAAGTAAAAATAATAGAAGGAAAACATTAGTTTGCATAAGCAGTTTTATGAATTCGGTAATTTTTGATTGGTTATTCGCAACACACTCTCTTATCGAACTGAATTACTGCATCGAAAATAACCGCTCTGTCGCACCAGTATATGTAGATTTGACGGAACATTTCAGACGGTATCGAAAAGGTGCGAACAAGCTAGACAGCCCGGAATAGCAGCTGATCGACAGGACTGATGATAAATGGATGCTTTGTCGTTCACGTGAACAACTAAGGGGCTTCGGTATAATCAAGCGTGAGATCCACATTTGTTATAAGTCCATGTCAGATTATTCATTTAAATCACCTGACAATAATTTGTGCGAGAAAAACACCCCGGGAACTGATACACTTGATCATGGGTCGTGTGGAAGGTGCATGAAAAACAATACCGAGTAAACTGCAAAAACGAAGAGTCATAGCTTTTCAGCAGTCGCCTCAAGGAATCGATTGAATAAATGAGAAACTAAAATAAAGCGAAATACGAGGACGGTGAATAGTTTGTGTGTGGACAATGGAACGGAATCATAGTTGTATCTGTGCGTCGCCCATTTTCCAGCAAACAACTTACGCCTAATGGGAGTCACAAGTCCTTACATACTCATTCTAAAGTGCACACGCACAAGACGATCTCGGCCAAACTCGAGTTTTACCAGTTCTGGTGTGCACTACTCACGAGTAAAAGAACTCTCGTTCCACTCTGTGAGCTCATTTCAGTGTACTTAAAACTAGCCAAAACCCAATTACACTGTTACAAGTGATGGTTGCATGGCTGGAACCCATGCCGATTTGGCGAAGCTCTAACAGATATGTACTCTTGAGTTCGACTAATCACACATTTGTCTGTCAGTCCAGTTCACGTGATATTCACTGGTCTGCAATCGGAACTCGGAGCTGAACGAAATCAAGTCAGAAGATTCGAATATTTGATTTGATTATTCAAGACGGACAATGAGGAGACGCGGCAGTTGGCTCACAAACACATGTGACTGTCACCAATGTCCGGAGGGTCTGAACCCTCACAAAAAGGCTTTCGTACACTTATTTAGAATTATTAAATCTCATCAGTTCTGTACAACATCCATAACTGATTCGCGAAGGCATTTAAGATTATTTGAAGGAGGAAGGAAACCGTTTCCTACAAGATGCAATCAGACGGCTTGTAATGAGCGTAAATCGATACCTGCAATAGGAACTTGGTTATGACGACTTTGAGTGGGATGGAAGTGGGGTGAAAAGATTGTATATTCCTCGAAAAGTTTGAGCATTGGTAAATCAAGCATATGTAAAAAATAAATTTGAACTACTCTGAGAATGAAGAACCACATTTAATTTCCACAGATTTGTACAACTATTTGAACTTCTTTTATTCTGGTGGAGAGTATGCAACTTCTAAATTTCATCTACTCTCCTCTAAGTGTGTTAGCGATTTACGGGCGATATGTAGCCCCAATCAGTTCAAAAACCCTGACTGATGTTTCCGAGATTTTCAATTCACACATCATTTCCTCTGCACAATAAAGATTTTAGCACAAGGTTCATAATCGGTAAAAGGTAACAGTGATGCAAGATAAAAACATCGCATCTTTTTATCA
>UZAN01049731.1:0-10024 GCA_900618425.1 Echinostoma caproni
CACTAATAGGATAGTCGATAGCTGAAACCGGCTTCCCCAGGAAATAGTCGACCTTCAAACAGTGCAGGCCTTTAAGACTGCACTTGACAAGCGATGGGTATAACTATTCCCATCACTGGCAGTGTAGACAAGTGTAGGTGCGCCAATTGTTTAGGATGTCATTTCCCTTTTTCACTAGTGCACGTAATGGAACACTCACGTCTAACAATTCACTCGCCAACTTGGTGAGATGAGATACTATTTCTCATTTTCATTTCAGCAGTGCTGGGTGCCCACTCAGTGAGCATACCATCGAAGTAATTCTGGACGCTCGATTGGCCGTGGCCATATTCAGTCCTGTGCAACCTGACCTGAACTGAACTGAGCCGATACGGCGAAAAGTAAAGTCTCTCTTTCTCTCTGTTTGCAGATTGAAGGAGAAACCATTCAATCGCAGAGGTGGACGCACACTCGAGGGCATACCACCGAAGGAATTCTGGACGCGTGATTGGCCTGTGGCCACTATCAGTCCTGTGCAACCTGACCTGACCTAACCTGAACTGACTTGACCTGAACTTGTGTTTAAAGTGGCTGAAGTGTGTTTTACCCGGGGGGTTTAAAAAAAGTCACGTTTATTGCAGGTGGTTTTTCGATGATTCATGTGGTCTGAAGGTATCATTCCGTTTATCAGTCCAAAAGTGGTGCTTATAGTATTGACTTGCAACCACGATGGCATTTTAAGGCCGGTAATATGCATCGCAATTAGCGGTGTCTATCGATTCCCATTGTCTTTCTTCACTTCGAACAATGGAGCGCCCTGTAGTGTGCTTTGAGGTTCACGGTTGTTTTTCAGCTAATAACGCAGTGTCATACATATCTTGTTCGACTAGTCTACGGTTCAGTTCGTGTTGCAGAAGAACTTAATTATAACACCGGTTTTCTTAGCTGTGTTCCTTTCGCATTTGGATGGGGTTAAGGAAATATGAGAGTTTTCGAAATAGTTTTGATGTTCCAAGGATGAATTCAGGTGAATTGAGGTTGCGCAAACGCCGACCGTATTGCCTTCCCCATCAATTCGTTATATTCGTCACGTTTTCGTGTTTATGTACTTCCATGCCCCGTCTTTGCGTGCACCCTGTATTTTTGCTCCCATCGCCTTCCCGGTGACTATTGCTCACCGTTGTAGCCTGTTTGGTGGAATGCCTTACATATCCTCGAAAACCTGATTTGTGGAGATCTCACTCCCGGCTGAAGGCGACCGTGTTTATCTTGAGCTTCGCCTAACTACGTTGCTTGCCTAGTTATCCGCCAGAGTCGTGCAGTTCGACATGAATAACCGTGTCCGTCCGCATCCTGTTGCTGCGACCGGCCAGGTCTCTGCATCATACAACCTCAGGTTAATCAGAATTTGCTACCCATTGCATCGAGTTGGAGGGGCAGCGATTAGTCGTGTACTGTTTAGACATCCCAGTGTTTGTTTGCTTCGTGTTCCGTACCTAGCCCTGCATTTGCTCATTCCCATAACGCAGTGTTTTGATTCGCTTTGGCTAATCCGGGCTGGAGGAAACCATGTGGAGATCGACAGATGACGTGGAGACTAGGTATGAAGAAACGCCCGGAGCCATTAAATAGAGTAGGTGTCTCTCGCCCTCCAGGATGGGGTCCGAAAGACTCCACAACTGGTCGGTTGGAGACATTGAAGGATATGGCAGCGAACCGGCAGCAGTGGCATTCTTGTTTCTTATCAGGTCAGAATGCTTGAAACGTACGTATGCAGGATTCGATTGCGTACTGTTTTGACCATAGTGGCTCATCTCCCTCAAAATAGATCCAATCCCTGTCCACCTCAAATTTCACCACTAACCTTGTATGCACTGCGAGTTTGGCAGCGACCAGCGAAGTTCGCTTCATTGTATTTCGCTGTACGATGATGATGATGTGGTTTAATTGCTGTCACCGGCGTGCTTTGGACCCAATTGTACGAGGTTAGAGCCCCGTCACCGTCACCGGTATCTCTGCTGTCGTCAGTTTCAACACCACGCCTAACCTATCGTAGCTTGGGTTGCCCGTTTCTGCCACTGAACAGCAGGTCCTGGGGACTAAGCTTTCCCCTGTCTGCTGTTCATCACGCGAAAGTGTAATAAAAAGCAAAAAAATCTCTTGAACCATTTTTTTCATTCGTCTGATTTCGCTGCTTGATAGCACTAAGTAGTTAGCCAAATCAAATTCAGATACGGAAACCTTGCCATTCTCTGGATCTAGTGGCATTCAGCATAACAACTATCACCCAGAAGGGTCGTTTGACATGCGCAATGCACTCGCTTAGCGATTGTGGCTACTCCTTATCGTATGTCCTTCGCACCTTCAAAGCGCAAGGTGTTACCAGATTGGCGGGAACCCGATCCTGCACTTTCGTTGGGCAATAACACACTGGAAGTAGTCGAAAGCTTTGTCTACCTCGGGAGTTGCAACGAGCGAGATTTCAACGCGTGATCAGAGCTAGATTAGTGTTTGCTAATCTGCGGCACCACTGGCTCCGGCGCGACGTGTCCTTTCCACCGGAAGGTCGTGTGTATTGCGCAACGGTACGCGTCGTGATTGTGAAAGCTGGCCTATCCAAGCAGATCATGTCCAACAACTCCTGTTACGAGCGACAACAAACGAGTACGGTCATAACGGTCGAGATGAGAGAAAACGCACAAACCGGAGGACTACGCTTTACTCGTCTAATAGTATCGGTGCATGGGCTGAAAAGTAAAAGGAATGACGTAACAGCACACGGGAACAAAACGAATAGCAAACACTATTCGCCTCCCCAGAAGAAAGTTCGCTTTACAATGTCGCTGAAGATTATAAATGATTTGTTTGGAAGAAAAGGGGAATAGCAAGAAATAACTAAGCTTCTCTGTTTCTGAGATTGTAAGGTCTCGTTCGTTGTTGTAATATTTCTGATGCAGTGCCAGGTACAAGTGTCGGGACAGGGAAAGTGTCAAAAATGTCACGATTAAGTGAATCATCTGTCGACCTTGGAGAAGCTAACTGTTTGTGTCTCGCTGTCTGTCAGGTCGCGAGACGATTAGATCCCCCGGTGGGGCCAAGCGTCGAACGGAAATGTTCCCTGACATCGGGTATTTTCACGAAAGCATAATGTGGATTACAACTAATGAGATCAACTTCGTCTACTAAGTTGTACTTCACAGTTCCATCCATTCGTTTGAGCAGCACCGAGCCTGAATTTGCCGACTACGTCGGTTTAGAGGGGCCGTTGGTCGAACGCCGGGGAAAAGAAAACAATCGTTCGTGAGGTATATTGTTGGTGGCTACGCAAAGCAGTGAGTGGAGAGTATAACGCATCTGGAAGCACTTTCCCATTGAGAGGTCGGCAGCCCTCCTGTCCTTAGTGCTAGAGATATAGCTTTCCATAGCGTACCGTTCAAGCGCTCCACTTGACCGTTAGCTTGCGGGTTGTAAGCAGTTGTGTGACTAGTTGCTACACCTTTATTACGCAGAAACCGAACGATCTCTTCGGACAAAAAAAAATGGACAGTGATCTGAGTGCACATAAGTAGGTATGCCCAAAATTGCAATTGATTGACAAAGACAGTAGATGAAAGCATGTTTGGACGTGCGAAAGCAAACGGGAATCGAGAATATTCATCACTGATACACAAAATATACCGCTTCCGAGTTCGAAGGTGAGGGTCCTTTAAAATCGATGCTTAGTCTCACAAATGGCTGTGTAGCTTTAATTAGGTTGCAGGGAGATGGCTTGAAAAAGCGGGGTTTTAGCTCCGCGCAGATAGTACACTTTGCGATCATGCTCTTGATTTCTTCGACTGAATATGGGAGATTGCGCGTGCGTAAAAAATGCACCATTCGCGTTATTCCGGGGTGCCATAATGAATCGTGCAAGTCTAGCAGTTTTGTTGGTAAGATTGTAAGCACAAATAGTGCGGGGCAGCGTATCAGTGACTTGATTATCTTTTCCGGGTCTGTAGATAATATCGTAGTAAAAGGCGGATAATTTGAGTGGCCACCTCTGGATTTTATAGTTTTTGATTTTGTTTGTCTGTCGTCGGTCACACATGAAGGCTATGGTACGTTGATCGGTAATGAGTTTGAAGTGGGTGCCAAGAAGATAGTGCCCTCACTTGTGTAGGGCTTCCACTTCCTTCTCTACTGCAGATTGATGTTTTTCGCCAGGAGTCAGTGCGTGAGAAAAAGGCTACCGTTTGATTATTCTGACTAAGTAAGGCGGTTATTGTGACATCCGATGCGTCCGTCTCAACAACCAGCGGAAGATTGTAGTCTACGGCAACAATCAGCGTTTTCCAAATGGGACTTCAGGTTTTCGAATGCGTGTTTTACAGTCGTTGGTAATGGGCATGTTGTATTTTTAATTGGAGGATGAATTTTATCTGGAAAGTGGGATATCCACTGCAAATAGTAGGATATGCGATAGCCAAGAAGATCGACTTCTTTAGCAGAAGTGACCGTTTTATCAGTGTTCAATGTTATGCCGTACTTAGCGGCAGTCGTTCGAGATTCCGGTCGTGGTCTTCCATAGTCATGCCACACATGGTGACGTTGCCGACTTGGGCGAAAGTATCTTTCAGGCCTTCGGTTGCTAGAATTTCATCAGTGGTGCGTTGGAAACATGCAACTACCTTGGTATCGCCGAAGGGTATTCGGCAGAACTGATATAGTCGGCCGCCTGCTTCAAAGGCGGTATACGGTCTCTTGATGTGCGATTGGAATCTGATGATCTGCACTTTTTATGATCCAGTGTACTGTATGGAGCGTCGCGGGAAATTCGTTCAATCATTTTGTCAATTCTGAGTAGCGAATAAGCATCTAGTTGTGTGAAGCGGTTGACTGTCTGACTGTAATCCACAACCATCCTCTTCTTATGATTAGAATTACTGGTCACAAGAACTTGGGCTCTCCAGGGGGAATTAGATGGCTCAATGATACCGTCCGCCATGAGCCGCTGTATTTCTGCTTGGATGAAACGCTCGTCCTCTGTAGAATGTCTTCGAGACTTGGGTTTACAATTTGGAGTGAGGTGCGCAAACAGTGGTGACTGAATTTCGGCAGCGGCGAGTCCGCACAACATGAAAGTATCACGATCATCACCGAATGGTATTTCCACCTTTTCGTGTAGACCGAGAACGTCGTGACCAAGAAGGACGTCAGCGCACAGGTTACGCATAACAGAAAGTCTAACTTTATTGTTTTGGGTCTCACGGTAACGAATGGTTACGGTTCAGAAGCCGGTCACATCACACGACAAGGATATGAATAATTCGAGAGTTGCATCGTTGGACCTCCAACCTGTGGGAGTTGACAACTGTCTGGGAGATGTAACTATTAGAACTGCCAGTGTCAACTACGGCATGTCATTGACACAAATCTGAGTTGTAGCACGCGATAAGCAGGTGGGAGCTGTTAAAGCGGAAGATAGATAAAAGGAGTCTAATGGCCGAAGTAACGGCCCGATTGGTTGATGTCGACCGGCAAGCACGTTTAAAATGTCCTGTTTTCCCACGCTTTGCAAGTGGCATCTTTGGCAGAACAGTTTGTTCGTGGATGCTTCAAGTAGCCACACAATTAGCACGTTTCTTTGGACACAGCGGATAGAACCGGCTCGGTATCAAAAGTCACAGTATGCACAGGAGGTTCAGGCGACGGCGTCGAAACAGATGAGACAAAGCGGATTTTCTGAGCCATATGATTCTAACGACCTCGCCATGTCGTATGCGGTTTGAAAGTTGAGAGACATTTGCTCTAAAAGTCGCGTTCGAATGTTATTGGACAGTAATCTGGTGATATAAGCATCACACAGCATCCTTCCAATATTCTTCGGCAGATACAGAACGAAAGTCGCAGGCCTTCGTGAGCGTTTTGATCTTTTGGACGAACTGATCCACGTTCTGGCCACACTCTTGTTTACGGGTCGCAAGGAGGTGTCGAGGGAAAATTACATTCTTAGAACCTGCGTACAAAGGTTAAAGTATAAATATGGCGTCACCGAAAGTATTACAATGTGGTACGTGTTCATAGACAGCCGGCGATAAAAAGTTGATCAATGTCTAGCTTGTTTGGATCTTCAGCTTTGACGCATTTCAAGACAGCCTTGGACGTTTGAAACCAATATGTCCATTGTTTTGAAGCCCCAAGAGCGTTCAAATCAGTGTCGAATTTTTCAGGACGGCGGTAACGATCCATCGATTGCTAGACGAGAAAATTGTTACGGTCTACAACAAACGAGTACGGTCGAGACTAGAGAGAGAACACCCAAATAGGAAGGATGCGCTTTACTCATCTAATAATATCGGATTGATACAATATTGCAGGTACTATATGAGAACCTGCATACCAGCCCATCGGACCAAGCCCCCTCGGATGGGGTCAAACACTCAAGGTTCTCAATGCACCTTGGTGCACAATCGAGCCAAACGATCACTACCACAACCAAGAAAGCGTGGGTGTGCTTCGTACACCCCGGCTTTTCGCCCTCTTGGATGGCCAAACATCACAGTGGTTAGAGGTTCCTCAGCAGAGTTATTTCAGATGCTTGGCCCTATAGGAGCATTTGATGAAATGCTGAAGAAGGATGACCAGTCACAGCAAAGGGAAATAGATCCCGATCATACACGGGATTTCCGGAGCTGATCGTGTAACGAACAGCAAAAAGTGATTGCACCAGTTATGAGGAGCTATTGTTCATAAAACTCGCATCATAGGCCCCTGAACCTAACTGTGACTATAACTTCGTCATAGATTTGACTATGGAAACAGCCGTCTTCGTGCGACCATAATGCCATCGATTTGCTCCCAGGCGACAAACTAATCTGGAGTATGCGGACAACGTAGTACTGCTAAGTGAATATCCAGTCAAGTCTCAAGCGTTTATTGTAGCCATGTTCGGTAGCGTTTTGCTCCTTAAAAGTGTAAAATGTTGCTACAAGACTAGATTGATCTAGTTTTCCCAACACGATTCGCTCTCTGTTCTATCTCTTTCACTCTGCTCTCAACACCCCAAACTTCCTTCTACTCTTATTGAAATGGGCGACCAAACCGGCGCATGGAGATGCATGGTCCATGGTTGTAAAATCTGGAACTGATCCAGCTCCCAGCCTGACTCTAGCTGGAGAAGTATTAGAGCAAGTGGTCTAATTTTGCAATCTTGTTAGCTAAATCTCACCGGGCGGACGCATCACGGGTGAAGCATCGACACACATGCAGAAGGCTCGTTTAGCATTTGTCAACTGTTGTGACGTCCGGCTGTCTGTGAAGGGTCAAGTTTATGCTGCTATATGGCCCAGGTACTTGGTCTTTACAAAAAGACAAACTGTCAATGTTCGAACCGCGATCTACGTCGCGTTGCACGAGTCAGATGGGGATACCAGGTAAACTATGAAATGACATGCGGCTTACGTCTCACTTGAGAATAAGTCAATCACATCTGTTCCTTTCCCATTATGTGAATAACCTCTAGATCTCTCATTTACCTGCAATTTTCAAAAACAACGACCACGGTTTTTTGCTGCACCAACGATTAGGGAAATGCATTGTACCATTCCATTCTTTGTTTCTCTTGCAGATTGTCGGTCCTTTGTTGAAAAGGGAACGGCGTGAACATGAACTATAGGCTGTTTGTCGTTAGAATATGCGCAAACGTGGTTGGAAAGAAGCCCACACGATGAGACCGATTTTTGACGATGTGTAGTGGCGGCTGCACCTGTGACAAGCTTTATAGAATGGCTTTATCATGCCAACAGATCTAATGATGTCTGTAAAGTCAAGTAACGGAAGACGGATAATGTTCAAATTGTTTGGCAGATTTGAAGTTTGTAAGTCAATTGTGAAAGGTTCAGTAGCCTCGGTGGGATTCGAACCCGCGCATGGACGCCGCCTACGCTTTGTACGCACATGCTCTACCAGCTGAGCTACGAGGCCACACCGATAGCACTGATCTTTTCACATTCCAATTTACCCATCCACTGAGGCTACTGAACTTTTCACAATCGACATACAAACTTCAAATCTGCCAAACAACAATTTGAACAATTGTCCTTGTCTCAGAAGCTCATTCGGTGGACTCCGGTAATTCTTAGGAAAACCTGTCAGGGCAGTCAGCTTACATGCCAACTGGTGGATGCCACATGCCTCTGTAGGTTGGATGGGTAAATTCGAATGTGAAAAGATCAGTGCTATCGGTGTGGCCTCGTAACTCAGCTGGTAGAGCATGTGCTTACAAAGATAATGTTCAGTCCATTGGTCCACTAATTTGGAGGTTCGATTAGAGGCAGCCTCTTAGCTGGCACAACAATGGAGGAAAAATCAAAAGTTCACTTTCTAATTCACCTTGCTTAAGGCTCCGCGGTTGGTCAATTGTTTAAACAAAGGACTCGACTCGTTATTTTCCTTAATGGTTAGACTTCCCAGCAGAATTTGTTTGTTGGATTATCACAGTACCGTGTAAGCGTCATATGCAAATCAAATCTCAAGCGGAGCTCCCACATCACCCCTCAATTCACCCACCAAAAATTGGAAGCCAATAAAGTAAGCTATTTTAACGGCGAAGCGGTGCACAATATGAGTGAATGATGAATCTCTTCAACCTTATCGGTTTTGTTGAACGCCCTCAATTCCTTTTGATATTAAATATACGCTCAAATCCTTGCCACATCTCATCAAGAGTCCAATAGGTAGCCCCGAGATGTGATAGGTATCAAATAGTAGAGAGGTAGAGACGTCTGCCAAAAACGATCGTATCCTTTTCCATCAAATTAAGATCAACGCTCCGCGGAGAATAACCGTGAGGTGACTACGGCATCCTATGGCTCAAAAGCGCTGTCATGTCCGATGAACAGAGCAACTTAAAGCACAGTTCAGCTGGTTTCCATTCAGTTCAGTTCAGTTTTCACGACCATTAACCATGCACTTCCGTGCACCGGTCTTGGTTGATGTTTTTTGGTGCTCCATTTAGATGAACGCGCTAGATGAAGATTGGAATGTTGAAGGCAAATTGAAGCGGAAGATGGAGAATTCATATGGAATGATGTTAGGAGAATGAGTGCATGCACGAGCGCCACTGCGACACCCAGCCATATCACTCACTGTGACCTAGTCTCCTGGGTGGGGTTTTCATACCCTCATGCCAGTTCTTCGTTTGACCACCCTTGATGTTTGCCAACTCAAAGGTGGTTGAAAAAAGGCAAAGGTGATCAAATAGCTAAATCGGGTCCCTTACACTCTTGCGTTGTTACTTCCTTTCATTGAGTACGCAGTGATGCAAATTTCAGGAAGGGGGAAGCGGCCAATCAGAGGACAGTCATAACACGCAGCAAGGAAAGTCGTGGTTTGTAGAACCTATTACTCACTCGAATGGAGAGTAAGACAGCTTTTCATGCCCTAGTTGACAGCGTTTGTATCCTTGATCAATTTCTGCGCAGCGTTAGTCTTGTGGAATTCTCGTCATGAGTAAAGTGTTTTGGGTATGTCTAACGGTCGCCTACCACATCGCGCCTTATTTGTGGTGGCCGTTCCTGACTGAAGCAGGCCACGTGAAGGCGATGCATGAGGAAATGTACAGAGCGATTTGGTAGAGTAGGTGTCCCTCGTCCTGTTGGGGTCCAAAAGACTCCGGTGGTGGTGGTGCAGTAATTTGGTCGCTGTCACCGGCGTTCTATGGACTCTGTGGTCTGATGTTCGATCCCTGCCACCGCCACCCAACTTTGGTGGTAGGCAGTTTCGCTGTCGCCCGGTTCTATATCACACCTGACCCATCGGGGCCTTATGTGGTTCGCCACCCCAAATCCCGAGGATTCGGTTGCGTGTTTCCATCACTGAACAGCAGGTCTTCGCGACTAAGGGTTTCGCACCGTCGGCTGTTCATCACACACTGGTGTGTATAAAAAAGCTGGATGGTTGGAGACACTGAAAGTCACGGCAACAAACCGGCGACAGTGGTGATCTTGCTGTCACTTGTCAGGCCGGTGACCGAGGCGGTGGTGGCTAAGTGGTTAGGTCATGACCC
>UZAN01049732.1:7245-21583 GCA_900618425.1 Echinostoma caproni
CAATTTTATAGTTTGATCAAAAGAAACACCTCTGACCCATAACAATTTAATACAGCCATGGTGGTAATTATTGGATTTTCGCTTGTTTCAAAATAACTCAATGAGATGGACATAAAGATTTTGTGATGTAAACAGATATTCCTAGATGCTATCCATGTCAGTTCGGATATCTGTCTCTTCAGCGAGAGAACAGCAAGCATTGAAGACAGCCTTTTCAATGGGCAAATCAGGATATGTATATATGGGCTTACGCATAATTCCATTACGCATGAATGAGTTCATCCAGTTAAGTATATGATCAACGAAAATGCTTTCATTTACACCTGCCTCGCTGATTTACATTCAAGTTGAACACATCTCTCTCTCAGTCACACACACAAACACACACGTGCAGTTAATTTATGGTGTGTGAGATAACAGCACCAACTGTCCGGTTCAGCCTTTTTTCCTCGAGCTCGTGGCATCCAACCAAAAAAGACGGATTTTGTTACTCTCAGCGTTTAAACTGCTCTTCACACGCACACAACCAGGCCTGAGTGTGTGCAAGTATGTGGAGTTGAAGAGGCATGCAAGCACGCACTCACGCAAGCTTGTTAATTTGTGCATGTGTGTGCGCGCGCGCATACTGGTGCTGAGTAGACTCAAAACAACTCTTCCACGGTTAGACCTGAGGTAATAAATTGATCTTCAGTAGCAGGCAGTGATTGAAACCGATGCGCGTAGTTTGTGTATGTACATTTACATATGCGGGTGGCGGGATGGGGATGGTAGTTGCAAAAGAAGTGATACTTAGGCGTTTCACTCACTTAACTCAAATTGTGTGCTAGTCGATTCTAGCAATGCTGATTGGGTATTCGGTCAAATGAACTTCATTGGAAATGTCAAAATGCTTATGACAAAAAATCACAGTGCGATGTAACCTTATTATCTGACAGTTCTGTGTTGGAAAACAAGAGCTATTTTCTCCATGCTTCTATAAATCGTGAAAATGCACTTGTCTTTATTGAAAAAATGAAGTAAATTTAGGCAAGGAATTATTTTGATTGACAATTACATCCTTCGAATAGGTTGTTGAAGCATGCAAACTCAAGCTGCATTTGTTAAAATGTTCAATACTGCAAACACAGTATTTCTAGACGAGATTGATAAAAAGTGGCTGTGGAACAATATTTCAATGATCAGTCACATGTTGTTACTTCATTAAACAGATTCACACTGACTTTTGTAATACTTTCGATTTCGATTTCAAGCAATGTATCAACTTTACTCAACTTACCACTCCGCACTTCACTCCGCAAGCACTACAGATTCAAACTCGGCTGGTGATAAAACCTTAGTAAATGAATCCGCAAGCTTGACGAACGGGCGAAAATGAAGATCGCTGACTTAAAACACTAAATGTGGGTAGCGGTCACTAGCACGGCTCAACGTCTTTACTGTTTTGTGTAGGATACACTTTGAGTGTTCTGCCTTCCGCTGGAAACTATTTCTTACCGTCTCCAACTACAAAAACAGAAGTTAATAAAAAATGAGAGATAACTGTATATTTTAAAAATCCTAGCTGATGAACTGAATATTTAGATTATCAAGCTTGGATGAACTGAATAATTTTGAGAAAATTTGTTTATGTTCAATGAAGGACCGAGTTAATGACTCAGAACACCTGCCGCTAATTCCGTAATCGGAGCGAAACTCAAACGTTTTCAGGAATAAACGCTAATGTGAGCATTATAAGGCAATTCGGTTTAATTTAATAAAACGGCTGGTGAGCATACAATAATGTAAATACAAATACCTGCCCCATGAATCTCCACAAATGCCGGCTAATCCCGACTTGTAAAAGAGAGATATACATTTTATCAATTACTTTTAATTCACAATGCTTATGATTTTCCAAGAATCCATACACCTGGTGTTTCTTTTTGTTTCTTTACTTGGGTTTTTTTGACCGCATGAATAAACAGCGTTTGGGAAGGACGAAGTGATCAATTTTCTGACTTCCAGGTGGATTCAAACACATGACCTGCAAAGTGATAATTTTGTAATTTGTATCAATTGATTAATGCCATCCATACAAAATCATTCTGTAAATATAAAATCTCTGAAAAATATACTACCAGTCAGCGTGAACTTCAATGAGCACTGGATTGATTGATCATCGAAAAGGGAAATGTGTCTACCGTCACAATATTACTGATACAATGTGTGATTGATGGGTGTTGTTAGTTGAACGTAATAACGAACCGTTGCAAACCACCTGACACTATCCTGGGATCGACAAGAAATGAACTCATTTGACGCACCCTGCTGGTCAATAGAACACCATGTGCGCATTTGTTACTCGACTTCCAAGTTTGATCTCGCACCCATCAATTGTAATGAAGTTAGCAACACCATTTCCCATGCATAGCATAGTAAATTGTATCTTAGGCAATTAATCTGAATTGGGGCTTCCTATATCTATCTAATATAGTTCATCATCCTTTTCCACGAATCAAAATGTTGAGCTATTGTGCATTTGATGTCATCTGAAAAATCTTCACAAATACCCACAATTCGTGAAACGTGAGAGAGCGTGTACAGCTGAACTCTGCCAATACGGCAGTGATAATAGGCAAAGTGAGTCAACGTTTAGCTCAGTCAAGAAGCACATAATCGAACGGCGTACGGTCAGGGCTAGCGCTTTCCAGTTAAGCATATTCAGAATTCCATACAAACTTTCAGGGACAATTCGGATGGAGCAGATAGCCTTCGAAAAGTTTATGCACTCCTCTTGTAGCAGTGAATAAATTCATTCGAAAAAACCAAGGCTACCCGTAAGATGAAGGTAAATAAAATTAACTCTGTCTTAGCCAACAAACCAGTTCATTTCACCGGTCCGGTGAAAAACAATTACAATTCAAATACACAAATTCCACTGTTTTTTTCATTGCGTGTTGTCCGGTTAACTAATATCCAAAGCAATATGTGCAGTACCTTCAGAAAACGAGAATTACGTATTTAAGGGCTCCGAGATCGCAACACTTGATCTGTATATAGGGTATGATAAAAGGAGAGAACGCATATGCAGGAGGTTTCTTGTCTTTTCTGCACGAAGTGATCTTTTATCTATTGTAAAAGCTTCACTTTCTGTCAAACCCGCATACTTCCAAAAGCCCGGAAAACAAGGGATCAATGGCCCTTATCAACTGAGTTCAAAGTCTGTCAAACAGTAATTTTTAAATCCTTTATGCATGAACTGAGGAATCGCGGAGAAGTATTTATTTTTCTGCATTCCCTCCTGTTAGTAATATCTCAATATGAAAGCGTAGAACTGACAAGCCTTGGTTACAATGATCTTTTCCGATTCCCATTGTGCTGAAACCTTCCAGGGTGCAGGTTCACAATTTAACTGCACATAATCTCGCCGTGCAACCGTTTAATAAGCCATCAATTTTAGAACCATATTTTAGTGGAAAAGGTTTTTATAAGATTTAATACTGTCCGCCATGAATACATTATGTTATCATAAAGCGGGGATTACAGGAAGCAATCCACAGGTTTCTTTGTTGGACCGCTTGATCAGTTGAACAGTTGAACCCAGCTAAAGACAGCAATGCAAAATAGGACCTTAATGGCATGCGCCTGATTTCCCGAGGGACTGTGCCACCTCGAGTTCCGCTGCATTGCTTGAAACTACTAATACATGTCTTTCACAGGACCGCATTCTTTACTGCGGGATTCTAGACCTAATCATCCAACACTTCAGACAAACTCTTCACAAATCCATCTCCTGCTCAGGCGTCGGCTACCCCCATTTCGATGTAGAGGACCCGTGTAAGTGTGTTCATTCTTATTTCCACGGGATCTTTAGACTCCTCTGCTCCCATTATCCCCCTGTTATGTTATTTCTATTTAGTAATGAAATGAAGTGACCCACATGTATTTTTTTAGAATACAATGTTTTTTGACATCTGCATGAAAATCAGAAAATTCAAAGAATCCTCACTTTTGATGGGTGTTGTTCTCCAGCGATTAAAACACTGACGGGTTGTTTCACCGAGTCGTGGTTGTTTATATGTTAGCAAGCAGGGGATCTTGGCAGCTGCCCTCTATAGAAGGTCTGTTACGATGCGATCTTTATGTCATTTTTGGGGCATACACTTCTTGTCTTATTGCTTTTACTAGTATGAAGCATGCGAATGATAATATGCTTTGCGAATACTTTCCCCAAATCAACATCTCAGATTATTCTATAAGCAAGCGTGACGCGAATTTCCGGATCAATATCAACGACCAACCTTAGACGGAACCCTGAAATCTGTTGTGATAAAATTTCTCACTTTTAGAAGATAGTATGCAAAATGAGCTCCTAAATGCTCTCTATCCTCATTCATCTTAAATGACCAGAAGAACATAGTATGAGCTACCAGATATCTTTATTTCATAATGTCACCTAGTCTGATTCGTTTATCCTATGCAATTTTTCACCGTTTAGAGGTTGCTCAGAAAATAACGCAAACTGTGGGTGAAACAATCATCTATCTCCCGAATTGTTCTTGTAAAAATATCGTTATTTATCACAATTGAAATGAGACCCGAAAAAACATTTTTTTCAGTTGCAATTCCTGTTAGCAATGATGAGCCTAACTGTTATGGTAAATATACTGACTGGATTTATTAGCCTACGTATAAGGTGCAAGTTAAAAGTACACTTGCAATATTCGCTACTGGAGTTGTTATTGGTATTCTCAAACAGTTCAGTGCGCCCAAATTCACACAACGTGAACCGAGTTCCAAATATCCACTGACAATGTTTGTTGAACGACTGCCATATCTTTCGAAAAACAAACTGGATGAACGAGAATGTTCTCGGATATTTACCCAAATGATATTTTTGTAATCTCTTGAAAAACGAAGGCTTACAGATTGAAGTTAATAGGGAACTACAAGGCGTTTTCTGTCGTTGTTTGAATCCACAGTCAAAAGGCCATGTCTGCACGGATTTGATCGCTTTGGGGAATTTTAATGGCAAAACCAATGGGGTCTGGAACGAAACGTTTACTTGAAGGGATGATTACTCTTCATCATTTATTTACGGGGGGAATACTCCGTCAGAATTCAGGTTTCATATTGTCCCTTGATCTTGTATCCACCAATACCTCAAGAGAGTCACATGAAACGGTTGCGGCCTTATCTTGTTCTATCTAACGTCGGTAATACTTCCTAATACTCAATAAGTGTTATACGTCAGTTGTATGATATACCATCGCTACTGAATCGTAGTAGGGTAAGCTGTTATACCTGGAGCCAACTCTGGTTCAATTGCGCAGTTTTATGCTTTTGACATCTCTGCAGTTAGTTTGCTCACTGAACGCTAATTGCTTTCAGCGTTGTTTACTTTATGCCTAAACCGAGGAGGGTGAGTACGCACGCATCGTTTCTGATGCGATTGATGCGCTGAAACACTCTTGATCCCCACAATGCATCTCATCGTCAGCCAGAGATTAAGGTTTAAATTAATTAAATGTCAAGGAAAATCAAGGTTTACAAAAATGGTAAACATAAAGCATATAATGCTTGAACAGATTCAGCTGGAAATCAGCGGTTGTTAAGTTTATAGATGTTTGACTCAAGGATACCGGATATGTTTTTAATAGGCGTGCTACACTATAACAACCAATAGAATAAATTTATATGGATAATTTATATTGATAATCACTGTTCTTTATTAATCACTTACTCTTATTTTCACCCTTACAAAATTCCTCTGGGAAATAAAACAGAACATCCCGGCGGACATTGGGTATCAGTGACGTCTAGTTTGGGATGAAAGAAACAGACCACTCTTTCTGAAATTACACGCTGTTTTGAGAATCAATAGTGATATGAGGGCATAGTTGCTCAACATATTTGCTATCCACCATGAACAAGGCATAAAGTTAGCCAATTTCAAATATCTATGAGAAGGGAAGAAAACGAGATCCGTAACCCAGAATTTCCGACCAGATGATAGCCAACTACAGTGAAAACCGGTTGTTTGGGTTTTACCACTTCAATATATCTCACGACAATTTTGAAGAAAGCTTTACTAATGAATATTTATTTTACGTAGGAACACTCATGATACAACTAAGCTTTCTGGGTACTTGATTATTTCAAATGCAAGCATTAGAAACAAATCATGATTGATTACCTGCAATGAACAAAATCGTTTCAAAAATGTATGAGATATTTGGAAGATAGATAAAGGTTTGCGTCTTGGTAGCATGCTGACAAACATTAGTTGGCTGTGTAAACAGAATACTCACTACTTGAGGAGTTACGATTGATTTGTGACTCGGAACAAAATGTCAGGCCAACAGTCCGTCTCCTCCCTGAGGTTTGTAATCACTCTGTAACTATACATATGTGAAAATTCATTAAAAGCATATATTAGTTAGTCTGAAAGTATCAAAAATAAACATCTGACCCATGTACTGTGCACCCGGAAACACTTTCTCCAAGCTCTCCAGTACATATATCTGTTATAATGAACAGTAAAATATCTCCGTGATCTTACAGACACTGAGAGCATCATTACCGCCTTTCGAGGCTGATTTTCCTGACGAAAATGCAGTGACTGGGAAGCAACTGCCTGTATTACACAATCGGCATCCATTCTGCACAATCGGACTCCATCCTTACAAAGCTTAGGTTTCACATTCACATATCAAATATTACATAATCACAGTCCATTAACCTTGAATTGTGCTCCAAATGTATTTATGAGCATTTTCAAGCTCTACGGTCTGTTTCGAAAAAGCAGGTAGTTTTATGAGACTATCTTATTGCAAGTTGGACACGGAGCACTAAATCCGCAATAAAACAGTAATGGAAACAAAAATCTGTCAGCATTAGTTGACTTGTGTTTGATTCTCATACCTTAAACCAACGCGTAAGAACTCAGATTCAATTTCATGTCACCAAGAGTAAGAGAAATCACACGAAAAGAGGCTTGTCAAATTCGAAAATTTTCAGTGAGCATGGTCAGTCATGCGAATGACCCGATTTGATTCAGAGCATGCGGAATGATATTCCGCTATGTAATAAAGGATCAGTGGACCGCCTAGATAGTCCAAAACTCTTTGAATTGCAATCCGGTTTGATAACTGGAATCAGGTCAGTGGAACAGTAAACCTTAGAGAAACTCAATGTATTGAAAGACTAAGGGCTTTTGAAAGGGTTTGAATTATTTTATTGTCGAGTCAAAAATTATGGAACTGCCTTCCATCGATGAATCTGCTTCGTTGAATGCATGCGGGTCATAGATTTTATTAGTATTAACTGTTACCGGCTTGATTTTGTATTTTGATAAATAAATCTCCCTTTGTTTTCTGCTACCAGGATGACCAAAATTCAACGCATCAATCACACCTCTTTTTCATTAATCCAAAGGTTGATACGTGTAATGAGGCCTAAAAGGTCCGGATATAAAAACTGACCTTTTAGCATACATTTACTTTCGACAGTTTTCGGAACTGGCTAAGGATTTACTCAATAACTATGTCTAACTTTAAATGCAACGCGAACAATTTCAGTTTGTAAATACTTATTCAAAAGTATACTAAAATATGTCTTTAGTTTTGAAGAGAACATTTAGCATTCATTTGATAACTTGACAGTGAAATCTTGATAGTTCTGACGATGATGATAATGAGAAGGAATTTCCTCGCGTGCAAATCAAAGGAAAAGTGAACATAAATCTGAAGAGCACTGGACAGCTGTTTTGACCTTGTTGAGTTTCAACAGAGGTGAAAACCATCTGTGGTTCGAGCACAAAGCCTCACCTGTAGAACGCGAACATACAACCCACGTGATCACCAAAACGCTGATCAGACTGTTTCCTTTTGTGAGTAAATGTTCCCTTTTGCTTATTATACGACAAAAACTTACCATACACTGTAAATACTTTACGGCAATAATGGTACACGTTCAGAATATCTTACCCGTATTTATAGCTATGGGCAGTGTGTGAAAAGATAAGTGAGAAAAGAGTGATATGCAATATCGGTGTGGCATTTTAAGCCGTTAAAGAAGCACTACTATAATGCTTGGTACGACGATGCCATTGCCAGGCACGTTTGACTGTCTGGTCCGCAACTTTGGTTTGATGATACGTTGCATTCACCTTACACACCTACTTAAAATACCCGTTCACGGGGACTTGGCACAGTAGTGACTCCTGTTTGAGATTGAACAAAGTTAAAAAGAATAGTTGTTGAGCATAGGTTATTTATAATTGCATGTCAGACATGTTATACCTACTGTTATCTGAATAATCGGGTTAGTATACATTGGAGCACACCGTACATTATTGTCTTTAAAGCAAAAAATACGATAGAAAATTAATATTCTGTAATATTCCGGTGGATGTTGCACGGACTTTTACGATTATAAAACAATTAGTCAGTTATAAAATATGTTGCATAAGTTTCAGTGAACAATTGAATTAGTGTAATTAATTGGCCAGTGCACATTGTTCACCGTCTCGGGAAGCTGGTCAAGTTTGGTTTTCAATAAAAGCTGTAATATGGACTAGAAAGTGTCCAATTTTCAATTCATCCGAAGGATGGAGCACGGCAATAGAGTGTAATTAGACAATCTGAAGAGTTCAAGAGAACGAATTTTCATCGAATTCCAGGTTGCTTTTCCGATGTTTGAAATTTCAATTTGGTCATACAAATCTTGGAATGGGATTGCGATTCGCAACCCGAAACTCGTACCTGTTTGCCTCCGAATTTCAATTTTTGCCGAGTTGTACTTCCCCAGTAAATAGTGACTGTGCTTGGCTGGGCACGTTACCAGTCTTCTCTGTAAATAATAAATAAATGTTCTATGATACTAATGGGGGGTTTGAATCGATTGCATGGTCAATTTCGGCTTGCTAAGTGCAAATGAAGCGTGAAGTGAAAAGCTGGAACAGTCGCGTTAGAAATGGTTTCAAACGAGTCATGACCTTGGAGGTTACTAATGTGATGAGCGAAGTGCGATACCTGCAACAACCTTGCATAAATGGGTTGTGCTATATCTTGTATAGAGAAGAAGAAAAACTGTTTGAGCAGCCGCCCGATACTGGGGTAGCTAGCGTGCTCGCATTCTATCTGTGAGGTTCCGTGCTCGATCTTTAGTTGAGTCAATAGATTCACCCAGCTGAAGAGATCAAATACGGTCGCTGCATTTGTTTTTTACGTGAAGAAATTCACTGTACAATTATACATTCCAAGATTAAACACTGAGTATCATGTTTGTTCCATGAATTGAAGGGCTTAACCGCTGAACACTTGGCATTATATGTTTTCCTCACACAGGAAACGAAAAAACTAGATGCAAAGGAAATCTTTTCTGTATCTGACTCTGAAATTTTTTTTCATACATGTATGTTTCTAGGACGAAAATGCATTTCTTCTAATAAAACATTCACATAGTGTGGAAAGTTACGATAGACTTCCTAACGATGATCAAGAATGCAGAGAATGCTCTGGTTTTAAAATTTACTTAAGCCGCCTCTTCGTACGATATGTGTACGATGTGTATAGTGTCGATATGTTATTCACAATCTTTATTAAATAACAAGGTTCTTAATAATTGGAAACGTGCATACAGGTAATTATTGAATTGGTACGAACCTTTCGATTTTTTTGTTAGTAAAAGTAATTTATATTTGAAATTTGTATTCCATGGGAAAAAATGACAAACAACCACCTGAGTGATTTCATTCATATTTTACCAGAATTTCTGTCTTTTCATTTAGCCCGACTGGTGCTCAGTTTAAGGTCATTTTCATTCCTCCATCGAAATTAATACTCCGAATTTTCCTTCACATTCTCTTTATACTATATTGTTACCACTATATTTTTACCATTGAGGAAAACTGAGATAATACATTCAAACAGTTCATTTTATAATCCTTGCCTTTAGTGTTTAAAATGGCACAAGTTCATTTCTGGCAGTAGAAAGCAAATTACTATGAACAGGAAATGACAAAATTCAACGTTCGGACTGAACATTTTCGTCAAATGTCTGTGTATGGTTTGTTAATCAGGGAAATAAATGGCAAGTACATCTGAGACGAACAATGGAAAAAAATGACCCGCAAATGATGGAGGTTATGATCACAACTGAGACCGAGGGAGAACAGCGTATTCATCTGTTTTCTTCATCGTCGTCTTTTGTCCCCTGTGGCCATGAGTGAGTTCAAGTGCACGCGTATACAACTCGTTGAGTATGTGCGCATGTGTTGCTTCCACCTACGGGTTTTTCGAGTGGATCCGACCACATCAGCTGAATTATTCTTGTCGCTGCCCTCTACAACCTGCATCGGTGCCTATGCAAGGTCATTCAAGCAAGACCTCTGCACCAGTGTTTACCTATCACATAGAGTTGTATCGAAACTTTCCTAAGTATTTTGACTATTTCTTTGATCTGTTTATGTAACAAATAGCACGGAAGTGAACTATGTAAACAGATGTTCGAACCGAAACTGCAATCGGTGATTCACATGAGCAAGTATCTTCAAAATAATTTATATTACGATATTCTCGCAGATGTTTGTTGTCAGTGAGCATAACTCGATCCGATATTTTTTGAAGAGCAGCTTTTTTATGAAACTTGTAAAAGAACCAGAATCCCACTGTATTTGCGTGGATAGATGGAAAATCATCGCCAACCAACGGATAAAGACACAAACAACACTTTCACATTTGTCGTACAGGTATTGATCAGGTATTGTGCAACACCCTAACGCTTTCATCACATTTGTTCCTCCTAACGCATACTGTTGACAGCCTCATTCAAGGGATTGCATATGATATTGTCCCACATCATATGCAACATTCTATTCATTTTGTCTTTGCTTCTAATAGTCGAATGCCATTAAAATTTACGGTTTCTCGATTTTGGCGACGATTTCTGGTGCACCAGTTATAAAATAACAAAGCCATTGTAAAAAACAACCAGAACTTATTTTTAAAAATAACCCATTGACTTGATACAGGTATTGTAATTTCATCTCATCCATGTTCTCTTTTATCTTCATCATTGTTGAGCACTGAAAGCGGTCGCTCTGGCGTGGAGTCCACCTAGTTGTCTACCCAACAGAATTTGTCAGTTTCCTCCAATACATGCCGCACCCTAAACGCTGACGACCACGTATCCCTGTGTCTAACACAGGGAAAGGTTTTCGATTGCGTTTAGATCCCAACTGATGGGCGGTAATTGAATGAATTGGACATTTATCTTGACCTCTCTATAAACTGCAAAAATATCAAGAAAAATATTATTTAATGAGATCTAATCGTTTTCTACTAACAACCCAGAATGAGAAGGTATTTTAACCAACATCTATGAAAAATATGACGCCCGCGAATACATCATAAATGCGACAGTTATCAAAAACCTCCCTTATCAGTGCAAGACATTTTGCGATACCAAGATTGGTGTGTGCAGGAGACCAACATAAGTATTAGGATTAATGTATGAGTATTTGTAGCCAAATAATTTATGAATTTATTTAAGCTAGACAATTTTCATGAATTGATTTATTTACTGTGCACTATATGCAGTGCAGGATAAAAAGAGGGCGAAACTGTTAAACTTGAAAAGTGTATATAACTGGGATACCAAATTTTGTGTTTCACTGTACACATTTTGAAATTCTTTGTGAATTTATTACTTTTTTATAAGGTACGAGACTTCAACAGGCGGACCGTATAGCATTCAGGCCATTGCCTTCTATTCTGGGCCATATCTCTCAGCGTCTCTAACCAACGAAAATCCCCATCCCTTGGGCCCCAACCTGGAAGGCGGGCTGCACCAACCAAATACGAAGCTAAAGACAGCTTTTTCATACCTCTACGCCATGTCATGGTCTGACCGCAGCGCCGCGTCTTCCAGCCATGCCCGGCACGTGTGTAGGGAGAACAGGAAGGTAGTCGATGAGCAGACGTACGTAATACGTGACCAAGCCATCGGAGGTGGTGTAGAGCGATTACTTCTGTTAGAGAATGATCATCCGCACCCAGTACACGACGACGAACCTCGTTATTACTCACCCGGTGTTCCCACCATTGAAGAGAAATGCTTCGGAGACATCGGCGGTCGAATACAAAAATCACTTAGCATCCAAAACGCGGAGGGGCCAAGTCTCACAACCTTAAAGTGGAACGTCAAGGTACACTTTTCACTGTGCACTGATTGCAAAGAGATAAGCTCTCTAGAATACGTGTGTTTAGCGTAAAGAAACACTCATGAAATAGAAATTGTTTATTAGAAAGAATAAATTTCCATGATGCTTTGCATAATATATTTTCCAAATCTGAGCTGTAACTTTCGAATCAATACAAATTTTGTCGCGACACTCCAGGTCACGCAGATCAAAAAGGTGGGAGAAGAGAACTAAGAACGTAGAAGCGAGAGATAAAGTTCGGACTAAATAACTCCACCCTTAGCCATCACTATACCAGTAGGATATTGGAAACTGAAATATATTTCCGCAATGAAAGGAATGTTGCATGAGCTTGATTAACACCGATATTTATCATGTATATCTTTTTCGAATTAAGGTTCCCGGTTTAAATTTCAAATTTGTTTTTACTGTTTGAACGATACATTGTGGATTACAAAAACAACCTGCCGTGTACATGGAGTTGCTCAACTGACTTTTAAGCTCTCGATCGCCAGTCATGTTTCAACATTCTCGAGTTCACTGCAAATCGATTGCTGTGTCGTGCCACATGCAAGAAACTTGCTTCGTGTGTGCGTGAAGCTAGAAAAGCTCCAAATTCTATCCACCCTTGCATGCCTTGAAATGAACAAGTTTTTGGATTACTCTGTTGCGATCCAAAAAATACAGCATATTTCGAATGTGTGTACTGAAAAAGTGAAAAAGTCTGAGGAGTAATGGACACGGACTGAGTACAGGAAAAGGTGTAAATTACTAAATTGTGTTAAGAAAAGTTGTTGTACTATTGAGTTAACCATTTAAAGACTAACCTATCAAGTTCGAGAAAAGTTCTAGGTTATCAGGTGGACTATTTATTAGAAACGAAATCAAAGATGGAAATAAATGCCTAAATAACCCATAAAATTACGCAATGCAGAGCGATGGAAATAGCCTTTGGAAGATAGGTGACTCATTAGGCCATTTAAAACGTTTAACTTCTATTCAGAAACTCAAACCAAATTAGGTGCTGATCGTCAGAAAACGTTTGATATTGATATTTTGTGGAATTACTTGGAAGTTCCTGACTCATGAAGTTTTATTTCGATAGCATACACGTAATACTTTGGATATTCTCAAAATAAATTTAATTGAAAATTTCTGAGAGACTTCTAGGGACTGAAGTGTGATGAAACCAATATTCTCCTCAACATTTTAGTAAAAACCGAACACTCGTTTGTTTGGTGCAAGCTCACTCAGATGAGCTATGAGGTCAGTATCTCCGGTCTTTTCAAGTGTGCCCGTCTAAACCGTTGCGTCCTTTGAGAATTAGTACCAAAGCTAATTCAACCAGCAATGCTCCGATTGAATATGGATTCTTTGAACCTCCTATTGTGGTGTAGAAAACACTATCATAAGTTCCTAGGAGAAAAGGAGTGAGAGACTCTGCTGGTTATTTTTGTAGGTGGTTCCACACGGTATAGTAATTTAATTACTTCATAAATTTTTTGTTACAGCCAAGTAGGGGTACGGAAACCATCGGCGATAAAAAACAGTTGAGTTTTCAATTAACCCAAAACTTTACAAACAGGACACTGCGAATTGACCCTATTGGTTGGGTCATCCTTACTATGAACTAAATTTCTATATTTGTTGTGAAGTTACACTTTGTCCTTAAAAAATAGGCACAGTAGTTTTGTTTTCCTTGCTCAGAAGAGCTAACGTTGTCAACTAACTTGCTCAAATCTCTGTTTTTAGAACACTCCTTTTACAATCCAACAATTTTTATTACTGTCTTCTCGATCGATTGACACACGTATGGCTACTGTGTAAGGACCAAAATCGTTAGTTGTATGGATTTCATCATAGACAATAACGTCCAATCAAGGAATGATTAGTTGGGTAAATTTGGAAAAATGATGGTTTATTTCAGTGAAATCACTACTAACTGAAATGTGGATGTGGCTTGAAATCATTTGCGAAATGGCACGGCAAGCCATACCAATAACGTTCATGTTTTTTTAGCCCATAGAAGGAAACGATTACCAATCCTAATTTGCAAATTCTGATTCGATCTATTTGATTGAACTATACCTTTTCAACTTCAAGTGAATCCGTTGTAACTTCAAGTGAGTCCGTTGTAACTTCAAGTGAATCCAA
>UZAN01049733.1:0-21581 GCA_900618425.1 Echinostoma caproni
ATACGGCAGGGTGCAACCGTTGGTATGTTTTTATTCACAAACAGCATTCCTTCAAGTCACCCAAGTGTGCTTTTATGGCCAAACAAAACTGCGCTGCCGCGGGAGGGAGGTAGGGAGGGGGGGGGGTCAGACATTCAAGTCACAATTGTCAAAAATCGAGGAGGAGATCATGAGGCATTGATTTGTGACCAGTTATTAGGTTAAGATGTTCGATTTTGGGATTGTCGAACCTAGTTGTTTTTCTTTTCTTTTTGAGAAGATGCAATTCTTTTCTCACAGATTTGGGCATGAATGTCTCCATGAATGAACATTCCGCAATGACGGTTGTTCATGACTGTTTAAGATGGACTGAATCGTAAAACTATAAGCCCGAATAGGTGATTAGATCTGTGAGCTCTATATCCGAAATAGAGAGAGTATGACAAATGAAAACATTGACTGCTTAATAATAAATCACCAATTCGAGTAATTTATGAAATCAGTTTGAGAGTTGACCTTAGACAAATGTTCAATCCAACACTAGGATGATAGTCTTCGCTTATCGAGTAAAGAAAACGTAAGAGAAATTACTTGGAAGCTATTTCGACCTGTTTGTGGATCGAAAACAATGTGAATCCGTCAACGCAGTTGGGCTTCGAATCCGTGACCTGTTTTGCGAGGTGGTCACTGTATCTGCACTCAATACATTTCTACTTATTTGGTAAACAGATATAAGACAATCCAGGTTTACAAGCTAGTCGCTAGCTCAACTCGTATTTATTTGAAATTTGGCGCAGTGGACATCAGTGGTAGAGCACAAATTAAGCTTAAAGCCTATGGTGATTCTGTTAAAATATTGGCTAGTAATATTTCCGAATGGTGAAGCATAAACTGGAATCAACGCATTGAGTGGTGTGCAATGCATATGACGAACAAATCTTTCGATTAGATAGTGACTGGTAGTACGTATCATTGTTTTTTGTGGGGTAATAGGCTGAAGAATTTGCTTATTTCTGGACACAGTATGACGCTGAGCTGATTACATCGCAAAGCTCATTAGTTTAACCAACGATGTTTCTTCTTGCCCACCAAATGTGCTAATGTAGGTCGGTAAAGTTCTAATTCCACTAACTGTGAAAACCATGACTGACAACTTTCGCTCTCTCTCAACCTGCGACACCTGTGGCGCCGCCATGATATCCGACTGTCCCTTAAGGGGTGTACATCGCCGCGGTTTGTAGTGTTCTCTTTGACGGTTGTGAGGCCTGGCCCCTCCGCGCTGAGGATGCTAATCGACTTTCTGTATTTGACCACCGATGTCTCCGAAGCATTGCTCGTGTCTAGTGAGAACACCGGGTGAGCAATGACGAGGTTCGTTTTCGTGTGTTGGGTGCGGATAGTCGTTCTCTGACAGAAGTAATCGCTCTACACCGCCTCCGATGGCTTGGTCACGTATTGCGTATGCCTGCACATCGACTACCTTTCCGTGCTCTCTTTGCACGTGCTGGGAGAGGCTGGAAGAAGCGGCGTCGCGGTCAGACCATGACATGGGTTAAAGGCATGAAGAAGCTGGCTTCAGCTTTGACTTCGGTTAGTACAGCCCGCCTTCCAGGTTGGAGCCCAAGGGATGAGGATTGTCGTTGGTTAGAGACACTGAGAGATATGGCTCGGAATAGAAGTTAGTGACCCAAATGCTGTATTATTTGCCTGTTGAAGTTCCGTGCCCCATCAAAAAAAGAACAACAAACAACAACAAAAATTGTAAAAGGTGTACGGTGAAACACACAAAAAATTCTGTTATCACAGTTACCTACTTTTTTCTATTTTAACTGTATTTCAACCCACTTGCCCCATGTTATTGTTATTGTTATTATTGTGGTGGCGTTAGCACCATGCTTGTTAACAAGCCAGTAAAAAATATAAGATAAATAATGAATAAATGGCTTTTTTGTCGATGTATAGGAATATAAGACCCGTTGACCGTGTCCAATCGGAAGTGTTCCGTTTGAACGAATTGTAGTGTTAGAATCAACCGTAAGAGCGGGGTAATTTGTTCACCCGAGGGGATTAACCGCTCTCGGAAGGTACGCTTTGGTCCAGTAGTTTAAGTGAACGAAGGTTTATCTTCCGTGGTTTCTGCTCGAGATTAGGGCTTTTGTGATAGTTCTGAGACGTTATGTGTGCATTCATTTGCTTGAGAGAAAAGGGTGTTAGCTTTGTTCAAAGTCTATCATATCAGATCTTTGCTTATTGGACAGACTCCAGACCTGACTATAATCTCAATAATTAAGTCAGATTCCAAAGAATGGTGCCCATCCGTTTAAAAGATGATCAGACTTACTGTCAGACATCAAAATATCCGAATGTCTGTCTAAAGCGACACAAAGTGGTGAAAAATTCGGGAACCTCTTCATGTAACCATCCATAATTTCGATTTCACGTCGTGAATTTTAAGCTTGGTTACTTAGCGCATAAGAAATGCTACAGCATATTGTAGTGGTTGTAGTAATGGTAGTAGTAGTACGCACCGAACTCGGAACCACGCAATACGGATCACGGAATACGAATCACTGATAAACAATCACGGACTGGATAACTTAAGAACTGGGCCACACTGGAACTAGCACGCAAGATCCCACGTAACTAAGACGCGAGAAAAAGGCCACAGGAATGGTAGTTCGTTTGTTGGAAGAAATAATAGGGAATAAATGGTATGTGCAAAGTAGGCTCATTGGTTATCCGGGCTTCTACCAATCGCGTTCCAGTATTACTTGTATCGTTCTGCTTCTGTTTGGACCGCACAGTCTCTGATTGGCTGGTACAATCTACCTATGGCATGCAGTCAGAAGCAGTGACACGTACGCACTTTGCTGACGTCACCCGTGAAGTTTGATTGATCGCATTTGTCCAAAAGCTGTAACGCGTCGCTCCATGGTAGGCGTCATCTCGTAGGCCCGGATCACCACAGGAAGGCAAGTCGAAGAGTTTACTCAGCTGCGAGTCGAGCAGTAAAAAATCCCCAAATGAGAGCAAACCATGTGCCGGACATGTTTGCAATACAAAGCAATTTTAGGACAGTCAAGCTCATTGTTCTGTATTTACTTACATCACTTGGGGGAAGCCAATGATTTTTGCAATGAACAGGCACGAAAACAGTCCGCAAGGTTTACCAAATACTTAACAACCTTGTTGTTTTTAACCCAAAACAAAGTTATCGACTCGAGCGAAGAAAAGGGAAATCAGTGAACTGAAATGAAAAATTTATGATCTTATCATCACAGAAAAGAACCGGTTGTTGCATCCAACTGCTGTGCTTTCAGCTGTGTACCAAACAAAACATCCATGTGAATGTTCGATTCAAACAATGACAAATCTGTAGACACAGGAGAATATTTGTAAACACCAAAAAAGGATAACGCGAAACAATTGAATTGAACCTGTTCCAGGGAATGCTCGTTCTCTCGCTTTCATGAACCATATCGGTAATGATGTCTCAGTCTACAAGACCTCAAACCTGGAAAACCTTGGGTCTGCACAGAACGTATGGGAAGCAGTACGATGATCTCAAACATCGTATTATAACCCTCATGCCAGTATAATTTCCTTTTGAACCGATAATCTTGATTGGTACGTTGCATTTTTGAACATTTTCGCAACTTTTCGATGTGTCATTGAATAATGTCATATGATAAATGTGGTCGTAAACACCGTAAAATTCATGTGATCTGAAAAAGCAAGATCGAGCTGTTGTGACCTTGTTGGGTCTTAACAGCAGTGCGGACAAATTCCGGGAACCCGGGACCTCACACAAGCAGTACACAAGAATGTTATCCACGTGACCATTGGTTCGCTTGTCATACTTTGTTCACACGTTAAATTCTCTCCCACTTCCTTGCATCAGGCAGTCACGTACAGAATGTTTTCGACCGAGCGATAGCCCGACCAGTTAGTGCTGAGATGAGCGACAAACTTCTGAGGACGTGTAGCACCAAACGGTGTACACACAAAAGGAAACCGTAAAACATATAGTGTATCTGCTTGTACTGATTGTGAGGTTACGAATCGGTCATCATTTAGGCCGATCTTGGTTTTGCACCGCTAATGAGATCCAACCCGGTCAAAACTTTTGCATAGCGGTTTACAGCGTTTCACACCGCGTTTCGTTGGTTCTGTAAATGATGTCAATAATCAGTTAATTGAATTTAATTTTCGCCTAATCCCGTGTAAAACAGAATCGGCCACAATAAAGTAGCTTTTTAGTTGATGACCTGGAATATATAAATTTGATGGGTTAAAAGTACGCAACAGGGTATACATCTCCAAAAATGAAACAAAGCTGATTATTATGAGCTCGTGTGAAGGAAACAGTTGCAAATAGAGTTATGTTTTCAAACTTCTACTCACATATTTTGACCAACTGCTATATGTTGTGTCCCGTTTAAGTAAGTAAATAAGCACGTGGTCAATGATGCAGTACGTTTTCTGTGGTCGATCTAGATGCCGGTGAGCAAGCAGAAGCGCGCACCACGTAGGAGGGAAGGCAAACAACTGGCTCAATCGTTACACGATATCCGAATGCGTCAAGCAGATATTCAAAGTCTTCTGATCAGTCAACGTGGAAAGTTCAATGCTAACATCTGATTGGCTGCAGCCACCGATATTGTAGTAAAGTCAGTCCGCATGGCATGAGTGCGTGCGTGTGTGCTAGTTGACAGCATGTCAGTCAATCGATCGATTATTCAATCCGACCACAGGCAAGCTCGATAAACGTACCAATCACTTGTAGGCCACAACCCTATCTTTCTGTACCATTCCTCGATTTCATCATAAACTATCACTCCCAAAATTTCAGACTGATTTTCTTGAAAAGTGACCTCTTCTTGCGTAACATGTGATCGCAATCTCTAGTGTTTGGGAATAAAATCTTTTGATAATTGCTTTTTGCGCAATCACCGTCGCCCCGTTTAATCTCATTTCGTGAATTCATACGTAAATACACTACCTCTTGATTTGACAAAATTTTAACACCGCGTCATCTTCATTCCATCTCTCGTATACTAATTTAGTTCCGTCCACAAATCGTCTTTATGTGACTTGCGTATTGTCACTGTTAGTGATTGCAAATAAGTGACACATTCGGGGGAAACCAAATCTTCCTTCTAACCCACTAGATATCTTCATAAATCTGGCACGAAAATTACCGACAGTGCTTTCAGTTTGGACCACTGCTGATGAAACGAGCACCATCAACCAGTTGATACAATGAAACCAATGCATTCCTTTGCAACTGTTTCGAGTGCATTGCTCGATTTTTGTCTCATCTGGATTAGATCTTATAAAAATCTGGAAAAAAAACAATTCCGCCTATTTTTGCAGTAGGTCATGCGTTATTTCAAAAGAATACAGCACGGTATCGTCGGGTTCGCAGGGGATCTGAACGTTTATGAGCTCTTCCCAGAAAAAATGTGTAACCGTTTATTATCGCTTCGTTGTTAAACCTCCCAGAGGCATTGGTATTTTGAGGCCCGATTGTACACGCCCGCTGTCTAGCAGTGTCGGTCTCAGTGTATGATTATGATCTGTTTAACAAGTCCCATCTCACACGTTGGAGCTCGTTATGGAAAACGAACACCAAAATTTTACACCTCAAACTTGACATTTTTTGACGCTTAGAAAGCGGAACAGCAGAAACAGAAAACTAATGGAATATAAAGGCTAATGAACTGTGTGTAGTTTATCTAGTGCGCATTATGTAACATGTCCGTTTATGAGTGAATACCGATTGTATATAACTCGAGGCAATACTGTGGTGATCCTAGCCTACGAAATGAGGCATACCGCGGGGCGATACGTAACGGTTTTCGGACAACCGTGATCAATCAAGTTTCACGGGTGACGTCAGCACGAACGTGTCTCAGCTTCTGGACCACAAACCATAGGCCGATTGTACTAACCAATCAAAAACTATGTGGCCCAAACAGAAGCTGAACAACGCCAGGGAGACTAGCACGAGATTGGCAGAAGCTTGGATGATCAATGGACTTGTTTTGTACATATTATTTAATTCCCCTGATTTCTTTCAATAAACAAACATCTTTTTCTGTGGTCTCTTCCTCTCGTCTCGGTTACGTGGGATACTGTCGTGCAAGTATCAGTGTGATCCAGTGCTTGCGTTGCGTCCGTGATTGCCAATCCGTGATTTGTATTTCGTGGTCAGTGTATTCTACTCCAGTTGGAAGCGTACAAGGACGTCACTGCACGTTTCTAAAATGAAGTAGCAGGAATTGCTACATACATGGCAGATCCCCATATCAAGTGATTGCAGGTGTTGCCGGTTAGCATCTGCTGTTCATTTGGGCTGGAAATTTGCAATCGTTAGTCCCTCATCCATTTTCACTTTTTAATGATCTTGTTCTCAACATTTTTTGTTCCAGGTGAATCCACTCTTTATTGACAATCTGTGGAGGCTTTCTTTTCTTCCGCACTGGCGAGACATTCAGTCCATTTAAATGATGACTTCGGCCGAACCAGTCAATTGATTTTTCGCCTTCTGATTCCGTGCATCATCGTCCAATCGGTCAAGACACAACTTTATGCGTTCGTCAGGTAGCTGTGCAGCTTTGTCAACGCAATACGATTGGGAGAAACCCAATAAAAGAAATCGGGGTCGGGGAAATTGACAGCACAATGCATGTGATAAGGAACCCCTTCCGGCGCGGATGATGACCACAGAGAATCTCCATGATAGGTGTCTNGTTTTTTTAAAGAAATGTGTTACGTGTAGGCAGACGCTTAAATTGGTGCAGAAATGCAAAGTGCACAGAATAGGATCAATATGGAACCCGAATTTCGTTCATAGGTCAATCACATGTTTCAGTATGCTTGCAAACAGTCCGCCAATTCATTCGCTTGAAATACGAAATTTATACATTGGTCTAGAAATTGAGAGGTAATCTTTTATTTGTTGGCCTCGGTTAAAAACTCAGAGGAACAATGAGACCAATAAGGAAGAACTCAAGTTGGATTAAATTTTAACGAAAAGCAATTTTTTATTCGATCAGCTCTGCTATGAATGTTTTTAGTCGGTCTAAATCAAAAAAGACCGTGTATTATGATGCCACCTCGAGGCTAGATACAGAGTCAGTTTTAAGAATGTTGTGACTAGTACCGACAAGAACAGGGCGATCAGGAAAAAAAAGTGGTCAGTTTTGTCACTGAAAAGGACAATAGTACAGTGAGTGACTCAGTACAGATTCTTCGCATGAAATTGATCCAAAATAATGAAAAAGCGTAGATACGGCTTCTTGATAACCTCTTTTCAGGCTTATACAGGGATGTGAGTGAACAAAGGGATTAAGCACGTTTACATATATATATATATATATATATATATATATATATATATATATATATATATATNCTTGGTGTTTTTTGTGATAAAGCAGCCACTCGTCCGTTTCCAGCGGACCATGTACGTGTCCGCTTCACTGGTCAAACCGCCGTTTCCAAACGCGTCCAAGATAAATAACTTTTCATTACCTCATCATCTACACATTTGTGTGTTCGGAATAATACACGGGTCGAACAGTCTGGCAGTCTGAGCTGATGGTCAAGGAACTCTAGCCATTGTGGTTGTCCAATGCGGCGAGAATAAACAGCTCTAATGCAGTTATGAATCTGGTGAATACCAATCATCAAGTAAATGAAGGAGTATACAATGTGATCTATTAGGTGCCCTCCAATTCATCGAAGTTTACTTATCGTCGGTCTCCTTTGGCAGTAGTCAAGACAGTAGCCATCTCTTAGATCTCATAAGCAATTCGTTAAAATGCTGCAAATACCATAGTTTCCAGGTTTATCCAGCGTTCTCGTGTCTGGAGATAATCATTTTTCACAACCCTTTGAGCCATCAATTAATTCGATCAGGTTCGAACGTAGAACACCCATGTGATGAATGAAAACGTAAGACGGGATTCCAAACGCATCCATGCCTGTATCACTTCTTAGCCCTACTTAAGTGATCAACAAGGGAGAGGTTGAATCATGAAACATTCGCTTTATTTTGTCCAGGTTCGAAGACCCTGTTAGAGAGCACAGTTTGTAAGGTACATTTTTCTTGTGTTGCGTCCATTGATCGCAACTAAGAGCACGTGAAAGAAAAACTCTGGTAGACAGGTTTTCGTAATATTTCCATTTCTGATTAAACCACAGCAAGCATTTTTGAGTATTATCACGTTACAATAAACAACTATCCAGTCCAGATACGGACTCCGAGCCCCTCAACTCCCAATAAGAAAAATGAGTGATCCTAAACGTGACATAATATTGCGATGAAAGTATGAAACTCCCTGGTGTTCTGCCTAAATGAAACAAGTGAGCATGGCGGAGAGTGCCCATCCGCGCTCCTTATTGGCCTGATCAGCTTCTTCACTGCAATGAGTTGCAAAAATATGGAGATACGATATATTTATCGAAAGCTGAAGGGTGGTATTTAGTTCGCTGATGATATGGGACATGATTTCGATTTACTGTCCTGGTCACCTTTTTCCAGTTGGCACAATATTCCACAATTCTAGGCGCGCATTCTTGCTATCTATCTAATGCTGTTAACAGTGTTTGATTTGGAATATAATCACATTTATCAAGTCATTTCTGGCTTTTGCTCGGTCCGTGCTCCATGCTTTTCACAGTAGAAATGCAAGAAAAAAGTTCAGATGTGGAACGATGAGGTGTCTACTCGAGGAACAATCCCTGATTAATCCAGGAAGGAAGAATCCGTGATAATCCTAGACTACGGGCGGACGCAAACCACGGGGCGACACGTTACGGTTTCCGGACAACTGTGATGAGACAAGCTTTCCAGATGAAGCCAACAAAGAGCCTACGCATTACAGCTTCTGGACAACGAGCCAATCGGAATTCGTGCGGTCCAAACAGAAGCTGTATGATGTCAGGCGATTGGTAGATAAATAATAAGTTTCTTTTTCGCGTTATTTAACCCTCTTGATTTCTTCTAATAAACGAACCACTACTTCTGTGGGCTTTTCCTCGCGCCTCGGTTACGTAGGATAACGTCGTGCAAGTGTTGTGAGATGCTACTCACTTGTAAGTAGCATATTTGGTGATTTATTTCAACAAGATCACCGAGGACAAATTGCTCTATTTCAAAGAATAACTGTAGATTGCTACATTCATTTCTCGTTGTGTGTATAGGAACTGTAATGTTATGTTTCTGATTAGGTTTTTGTGTTACACATGTCAAATCACTAACCTCCCATCTGCAATCCTCAATAAATGATTGTCCTTGACCAGCACCACCTTTTGGAATTATAACATAAGTACCAGTGTTACAGACCGAATCATCCCCAAAGCCTCTAGCTTTCATCCACCAACTCCTCGCATCACAGGATTTTCTGATGCATGAAACTAATTAATACCTCAAAATCTTCCTTAATATAAACAAAAGTCATTAAAAACGTTGCAACAATATCACAACGCAATATGAATACGGTTACACATACTGTTGGCATATCCCTGAGGTTTAAGGGAAACGGTATTCAGATTGCACGTTGATTTTCTCAAGTTCCATGCTACTATCCAATCAATTTGCAGCAAGAAATAACAACCATGTATAAATTCTGCCAATTTTCCCCGCTCACTGCATGTCCCGAGTACCGGACCTGCGGGTAACCTTAGTGAGTCATAGTATAGTATCAAATCACCCACCTAATGCATCGACAAAAGCTCACTGGAGGTGGTTTCAATAAAAAACAATTCATCATCGAAACAATTCAAATCCTCCATTACTCCCATACAACAAATAATCAGGTTATGAAAGTTTCCATCCAAGTCATAATTCCCGGAGGCTAGTGCTGAAATGAGCGAGGACTGATACTCGCAACGAACTCGTATAGATGGGTTGAGCTATATCGTGTAAATTCAAATGAGAAACGGTCTGATCAGCTGTCCGGTGGCCCAGTGGGTAGTATACTTGTGTTCTACCTGTGGATTCCCGGGTTCGATCCCCAGTTTGGTCGATGGATTCGTACTACTGATGAAACCCAACCAGGTCGAAACAGCTGTCCAGTGCTTCCCAGCTTTTCAGCTCACGTGTCATTTACACAACAAATTCATCATATAAAAAAGTCATTGAAAACCTATTGCGATTTTGAATATCCTGATGAAATGGATGCCAGAAAAGGTAAAGGGGCAAGAAAACAACCTCCTCCTTCTAAACAACCTGCACTTTCTACTACCCATACACGTATATATGTGGAACAGACAGACCACGGATGACCCATAACTATCGAGAGCATAACACATTTCACCTGCAAAATAGTGTGATCTGCGCAATGAGGGGATACAGATCACCACTGTGTCTTCGTTTCATTCCGTTCCGAAGCCGTATAACTCTTCCGTTCCGAAACATGCAGCATCATTGTGAGTTCTGTTACATAATGAAATGTTTCCTGCTCCAAAGGGAACGTTCTAATAACGGTGGTAGATTCACGCGTTGAGCGGGGAGATATATTTTATAAAACAGGCAATGACCACCTAAGCTTCCTTTGAAACCCCCCAAAACATTTGCCTGTTTATTACGAACACACACACACATGCTTCGCTGTCATGTTCCTCTCCTCCTCCCCCCNCCCCCCCCCGCCCCCCCCCCGCTCCCGGGCCCCACCCTGCCCATCCCACTCAGCACCCAAAATGTGACATCAAACCCATCCATCATCGGGCTCGTTCGGCCCATATGTAATTAACTTGCATCGCGGAAATTCCCAATGATTCAAAAAATCCAACGACCGCACAGGCGGGATGAATTCCAATCAATTCCATTCTCGCAAAGCCAGCTGTACACATCCCAACGTTTTCTGGCCCTGATTTGAATCCATGTCTGTCCAACGTACTCAAAATAATACGGGCTGTAGGTTCTCTTGCTTGCTTGAAGCTCAGGCGTTTCAAAGATCACCTGTCTAGTAAGCCATACCACGAAATCCCCGAACCTGAGTGCGTGTAATCGGCTAACCTGAACAGACCGGGGATTTCGAGCCATGTCACGAAAACCAACCACCACTGATGTCCAAATTCGCATTGATAGAAGCATGAAAAATAGTATTTTCTTGTACACTTTGACTCTTTTAAATTGTCAAAAAATGTCAATAATGTTGTTTCCCAAGGATACGCCTTAATAACTTGTTTTCAGACAGCCTTTATGGTAATTGAAAACATGTGACCTTGGTTATCGGGGTAAAATCCATTGCAAAATGGAAGGCGAAAATCTAAAAGGGTATGTGAACGTAACATATTTTGTTAGAGGGGACTCATGCATTACATCAAGTTAGCACCGGAAACGTTCATTTGTTCCATAGGAATTATTCTTCCGCCGGTCCATGTAACTATGTCCGTGTATAAATATGAAAATAAATCGTGTTATAATTGTGAAATCCTAGCGTGACTTACATAAAAGGGCGATTCCCATCTACATTAAAGTCACACTGGAAATTAGGGTTATTTCCGCGTGGTCCGTTGACCGTTTGTTTCAATTTGTCCGGATATAATTCAGAGAAAATGAGCATTATTTCAAGCTGTCTAAACAACATTTTAAAGTGACTGAGCATTGTTTCAAGATGTCCGAGTATCAGTTCAAACTGTCGCGTTGACCTCATCGGTGCTGACAAGCCTCCTAGCGATGTCTGGATAACCACTAGGCAGCACGAATTTCTCTACCTCCCGTTGACGCGCGGAGGGACAATTGCAAGACGTGCCTCGGTCACATACGCCTCAATTCCCATGACATACATATCGGTTGTTTATCTTGCTATTACGCGTACACGGCTCTCTGTGCGTGCGTTCGTCCCCTATATACTACTGTGTTGTGGTTCTGCTATGACAACCGATGCAGCGATTACGTGGCACGAAGCTTCGTTTGATGAACAATAGCTTTCTGATCATATATGTCTATCGAAATATCGTGCCTTAGGTTGTTCTGAAGAACTCAAGACTATCATGAACGCAGAACAAGACCATTTTAGCAACGCGGTTCATGTAGCGCTGACCTACATTATGCGTAGAAAAGGGGTTTCGATCTCCTTAGACTTACTAAGTTATCGAACNAACATTTTCAAAATTTCTGATTGGTAGTGACTTTCGTAATCATTATCTTAAGAACGACCACGGTGGTGTTCCCATTATGAAGCTGAATCGAGAAATGGGCAGTCCCCATAATTTATACACACCTTCCGGTATTCAACCAGCTTTATTTGGCAATCTGATTGTTCGAAGCCACTTTGCATTTACTACCTGTGAATGTCATAACTCAGTCTTAATTCGCCTGGTTTACTTGGTGTGAAAGGTGTTTAATTAAACGATTTCTTGAGATTATCAAATTCATAGTCCCTACTCAGAAAAGTGCATTTGTTACGTTACGACTGGGCCATCATCGCCAATTTATTGATAGAGATAACTCATTCCGTTCCGGATATATGACCAAAATGGTCATTTCGATTGTTCAGTACTTGAAAGTGCTTCTGTGGTGGTGTCACAGAGATAGATTATGACCTGAAAGTGTCGAACAAACTGGGTGTGAATTTGGTCAACACTGATGTGTGTTTCGATCGAGGATGATCAATTGGTGTCCCAGTGCAGCCGCTTGAGCTGTAGCTTATGAATCCTTTTCTATTGCAGCATCATGTGATGGAGTTAATCAATGGCTCAAGTGTTGATCGCGCATGATTCATTGCTAGCGGCGGGGAGGGGGCGAACAGACACACACATATACATACAGGTACTATTAGTAGGAAGAAAAACAAGCAGTATGTGTGATGGGAATTGAGGCATGTGTGTGGGCGAGGCACATCTCACAATCGCCGCCCCCCCCCACCCGCCGCGCTTCACCGGGAGGCAGAGAAACCTGTGCTGCCTAGTGGTCATCCAGATATCGCTGGGAGGCTTGTCAGCGTTGATGAGGTCAATGCGATAGCTTGAAATGATACTCGGACAACTTTGTTTGCAGGTGTAGTTATTCGCCCGGAATCGGGGTTATATAAAGGCGTCGATGGTTAGAATGCACGACCATCCAATGCCCCCAGGAAAACGCAGATACGGTCTCACGGTGGCTGCTGATCCTAAGTCATTTTAAACGCAAGCCGCGAGATTACCGAGAGGAATGTTCTGCTTGCCCGGTCACTAACGTCTTATTCCCTTAACTCTTCCTGAATTCCCTACAATCTTTGCTGTCCTGCAAGAAAGTCACTGCACTGGGTACTGAAATCAGTACTCCCGGGTTTATGTTTCAATTCGAACCGATGCAGAAAAGTCCTCGGAGGAGTGCAGAGTGGACAACAACCCATGATCGACTTAAAACAACAACAAAGATAGCAGTATTTAAGCAAAATGATAACAACTATATGTACTCAAATTGGTCTTCACGAAGGGCTTCTGTGCAACATAATCTTTTATTGACCACACATTGAAAGGAAGAAACGGGGTTAGTAAACCAGAAATGAAAAGGTACATTCTTAGTTCTATGGATGCGGAAATATTGTTACGCAATAGCTACGGGGTGCAATTCTCATGGTTGTTTCCGTGGATCGGAATTGTGGGTACCGCTGAACAATGAATGCTAAATCATCCCGAACAAGCTGTTCAGTTGTTCAGCTTTTGTTTTCCATGCTACATATTTTGTGCCCAGGCTTCGCCATAGTGCAGTGAAGTGGTCATATGCAGAGGGGTTACATCAAAGCACTTTAATCCGACAGGAATACCTGAAACGAGATACACAAAGCTAGTGCACGGAAATAGCGCTCATGGCAATTGTTCGGGGAAATTGAACCACACAATGCAACAGTTACAACACCGCGTAACATTGGAAATGATGTAGAAGGATTGTAGCTCGGGATACGCATGATGGTGTTGGTGAGTTCTCCGAGCTCTAAGTGTTGTTCGCGGATGTTTCGTTGCTTAGATTAGCTACAAAACATCTGCGAACAATACTTCCAGCTCGGAGAATTCATCAACGCAACGAATCAAAATGTCTATCTTAGAGCATCTCAACCCCAGAACTAAAAGATTGAACAAATCATAATGCTCGGAATATAGATGGATCGGAAATGGGAACCCTAGTTACGATCGGAACAGGGGTATCATGATGGTATTCATCCACTGAAATCTACCAGCACCGACAGACAAGTCAAGTATTTACTTTATGCACCCAGAAAGGTGGATATTCAGCAGTCACATAGTCAACCAAAAATTATCGAACAAAACTATAAAAGAATTATCGTAAGCAATCAAAAAGAAAACAATTTACGAGATGACCGAGTTAAGTTCCGAAGCGATACGTTCTGGGCTGACCAGAAATCGGGCAAGGTAGGGCACCACAGAAGACCGATAAGCGATCGTATGAGCAAATATACAATTATAGCGGGACCGGGTGGAAGAGGAGGTCACACACTTAATAAGATCTTGATGTAACGGAAATGAAGGGTCATATATGATTTTTGTTGATAACGAGAAGCATGACTTTGTATGTTGGGGAATGATGAAGTGACAGATAGTTTCACGGGAAATCCCGCTACTTCTTGATAAATGTGTTAATGATCTGGAAAGCAATTTAAAGTCCTTTTGAGGATCCCTGGAAAGATTACTGGGGACCCGTACAACCATAGGGGTAAAACACAGGCAAAAAGAAAACGTTTAATCAAGAAGCGAGGGACGGATAAATAAAGGTTAGTTTATTGAAACAAATCACAGGGATCAAGTAGTTCGTACAAAGAATTGTCATTGACCTATCGATGCTGTTTACGTGCTTCTCGTCACCCAAATTCTGTTTGAACCCTTATGGATTTTTATTGGTCCAGAATCTCGGTATCCGATTCGCTGTCCGGAAAATGTAACGCTTACCTCGTTGGGCCAACATTATCTCGAAGACTTGGATCACAGCATCAATTCATCTGCTACAGCCCGCAATGCAACACGCAACCAAATGATCATTATTCGATCGAAACAGCTGAAGATAAGCCGACCACGTGTATTGTTCATCGTCCTAGTGTTCAGTTGGAAACTAACATAAGTGTATTATAGGACGTGACTTGAAATTTGGTAAATAAACATTTGTTCCACCGACCTTCTTTCCGGTTACCAAGGTTTTCCCTACCGACTTGCTCAAAATCGAGCAGTGAATGCAATCACCTATCAACTGGACATTTGATAACAAGGGAGGCGTTATTATACCCAATATCCGGCTGTTAACGAGCGGCATCGGTGAAATTGGATATAGAAATTGATTACTGATTTAACGGAACGTTCTGATAGTGCAAATTGGACGATTGGAATGCAACGGGTGACAGTGTGTGTGTGTGTGTGTGGGTGGGTAGGTGGGTGGGTGGGTGGGAGAGAGAGAGATACACAAGATTCTCGTTGGAAGCAATTAGGGCATCACTTAGATACGGAATTTACAGTTTAATTTGGAACTATGATGAGGATAAGGTTGAGAGATGTTTATGGTCACGCGACATTCACACAGTCAAATTCATGGGTGGGAGTGGGGGTGAGTGAGGGAGAAGACATACATGAATGAACGGGTAGTGAACCAGGATTGTCTTGTGATGAAATCTTGTTCATTTTACTTGTAACAAAGAAGTTCCTATTTGTAAGGTGTTTAATTAGAAGAAGTGGTCCGGAATAATTGAATTATTTAAATTAATCAATAAGTATACAGATTTTTCAATCAAATTATTGTGTAGAAGAAAGTCGAACGCACTGCAAAGATGGAATAAATGTGGTCGAAAAGAACAGATACCCTCTATTGTGTGTGTGTGTGTGTGTGTGTGTGTGTGTGTGTGTGTGTGCGGTTTGGTGGGAACCGATAATCGATGATGCTTTGCATTCCACCCACCTCGAAGGGCGCGTAATTCAGAGGCACTGAAAGGGGATCTACAGGGATAAATATTTAGTTTTTCTTAAATCTACACAGTTATATGTGGACAGATGGACAAACTGTAGGAGATAGATGTTTTATTGTTCAATCCGGACCTCATTATTGATGACACATCCCACGGTCAAAAACTGTGTATCCTCTTCCACACCCGTGAGTTCTAACATTGTGATTTTCGAGTTTCGGAACAATGGCAACTGAACAATAGTCAAAAACCAGAAATTCTTTCAATCTATCTTTTATTTTAACGGAAAATGTACCGAAAACGTATCAGCCCGACTGCGATAAAAGTACGGTTCTCCCAGACTTGGCATAACTAAACCGTCATGTCAATTGGTATTCGTGGTGCGATAGAGATTGTCTCAGGCTACGTGGTAACTATGAGCCTATGCTCACGTCACACAATGAGCTTGGTGCAGGATCACAGACACTGAAGTGAGTCATAGCAGAAGAAATTATCAATCATGTAGTACTGGCAGAAGCCTAGTGACAGCGAGAAAATCAGAATGGACGAGCCCTTGGACTAGTCGGAAAGTATAGTAGATCCAGATCCTCTGTGGCCCGATAGGTGAAGCGAACACGTCGACAAATCAGGCGAAAAGGGATTAAACAATGAAAAAAAGGTTTCGGATGAAAACAGGCGTACGTAAGACTTCACAAATAGTGAAATGAAAACAGGGTTAAAAGTGACACGAGTTTGGCTTTTCTGTGCCGGAAAACCTTGAACACGGTACCACGGGGTTGTTTGTTTTCAAGATGCTAATCATGTGCACAGCTTTACCAAAGTAACCAGTAGCAAAAGATTTATTGTGAGTTGATGTAGTGATTGTAGTGATGGGAGTAGTAGCACACAATGAACACGAATCACGGAATACGAATCACTGATTAGCAGTGACGGGCGTCACATAAGCACTGGACCACACTGGTACTTGCACGACAGCATCCCACGTAACAGAGACGCGATGAAAAGACCACAAGAGTAGTAGTTCGTTTGTTGAAAGAAATAAGAGGTGTTTAATAATATGTACAATACAAACTCATTGGTCATTCGGGCCTCTACTAATCACGTTCTAGTATTTCTGCCGTTGTTCAGCTTCTGTCTGGATCGCACGGTTTCTGTCTGATTGGCTGGCACAATCGACCAATGATATGTAGTCCAAAAGCTGTGACACGCAAGCGCTTTGCTGACGTCACCTGTGAAGCTTGATTGATTGCAGTTGTCCTAAAACTGTAATGTGTCGCTCCAGGGTATGCGTCATTCAGCAGGCTGGGGTCACCACAGTAGATGCTTATGAGATAGCGAAAATCGAATGAAATTTCATCTATTCGAGCGATAAAAGATAAATAAATACCCTTTAGATAGGACCGAGAAGTGTACTTGCTACCTACATGATCTGCTAAAACAATTATTGTATTTCACTAAGTAGGTAAACGATGATATGACTTACACAGTGCATTCACGATCAAGAATTCAAGATTCGGTTGAAGATCCAAGCACCCATTTTTCCCATTGAAGTGACAGATTTTGCCGGAAACGCTGACACACAATCGAGGTCCCATTTCAGCATCTGTTGCTCGTTATTTCAGGAGATCGAAACCACGAATTAGCTTACTTTTAGTCCTTTACTTCAACCCAATTAAAAATATCTGGTGAATTCTTACCCGAACGGTGTCCTGTGATGTAAAATAAGATCCTACAAAACATGAATGAAATATGTAGGGATAATGTCGAAAGATTTTGCAGGAAATTTCAAGAAAGGATCGACAACACATAAAGTATTCAATTAAACGCAAATTCTTCTTTGAGTTTTTCCCATGATTATTGTTCAAATGCTCAGAACAAGAGGAAAGGCTTGCAAATGGGAGAAGCAGTGATCCAAAAAGAACCATGGGGATGGAGGTTGGGAAAATTTCCTTTTTCTTGCTGCAGAGTTTATGTGGCATGCATAAAACTATCAGAGAGCACCGAGTCTTTTTGATACCTGGCATCCACGCCTATCGACTTATTGATTAATTTGAAAATGGTAATTTGCTATTGTAATGATTGCAGTAGTCGTAGTAGTATGCACGGAATTCGGAATACAACCACGCAATAGGAATCACCGGACACGAGTCAAGGATTAGGTGTCACGGACTTGATTACGGAAGCACTGGACCGCAATGGCACGAGCTCGCAATATCCCAGGTGAACGAGACGCGAGGAAAAGGCCACAGGAATAGTAGTATGCAGTTCGCTTATTGAAATATATGAGGACGATTAAATAGTATGTACAAAAGAAGATTATTGGTTATCTAGGCTTCCATCAATCGGATTGCAATACTGCTTGCATAATCTTGCTTCTGTCTGCACTGTGTTTTATTGGCTGCCACGATCTACCTATGACGTGTAGTTGGAAGCCGTACGCGTGTCATTGACGTCAGAATTCAGATTTGATTGATCGCATGTGTCCGAAAACTGTGACGCGCCGCTCCAAGGTAGGCGTCATCTCGTAGACCTGAATTACCACAGCTATGTCCGATATGATTTGCGTTGGTACTTTTGAAAGCATCCACTCTCCAAAGGGGTTGTATCACGGATGAAAGAACTGCAAATAAATTGAGAAATGCAGCTTTGACGGAATCAGCTGATGGTTCATGATTGAGACAAAGTTTACCCCGTATCTTTCTCCATCTAGATGAAACTAAGTGCCAAACGGAGGAGGTCAGAATTCGGAGAGTGGGTCTTTCGGGTGGGGTAGACAATTGAATAATGAATTGTGCAGACTGGTGTTTGCAGCGAAGCAGATCACTCATGCTCATGGGAAACAACCCCCTTACAGTATACAGCCAACTACACATAATACTCAAAGACTGTATAAAATTCTTGGCTATTCATATTCGTCAGTCTACTTATGCAACAAAAGATACGAAGCAATAGCAAATAACGCTTTTAGGAACAGATAACTAGTTATATAATTCCAAAAGGCGGTGCTCGGTCGAGGATAGTCCTACTTCGAGGCTCACAGATGGGATATCAGTAATTTGGCATACATAACGCAGAAAATCTAATCAGAAACATACCTGTAATAATCGGAATAGTATTGAATTTAGGAATACGAGAATCCGTACTGTACTGCTCAGAACTGAATTGGCTCCAACCCGAAATACGGACACCAATGAAATACACGAGGAATTGATAGCAGTAAATGCTTATGTTTATTGATAGAATTAGAGCATGTTTAATAGAAGGTAATAGCTCATATGATTGGTTGAAGGGCCGTCGTCCAATTAAGTAACCGTTCGCGCCGACGCATGATATGTACTAACTCGGATGTCACGTTCGCGCAGTGTACCAATGGTCGAGCTACCTGAACGGTGATTGGATGACATGAAACTGTACCTCGTCGTGCATGGATTACGGTCACGGAAGTCTGGATCACCAAAATACCATCGCAGTTCCTGGCCACGCGACGGGTAATAAATGCAGAAATTGATAGTTCTTCTTTGAGACCCAGAAAATTGCCCCCAGTGATCTTATTGCTTTTTGGTCGTTGAAAGTAATCGCCAAATATGTTATTTACTACTCACAAGTGAGTAGTATCTCAAAACACAAAGATTTCGTATCCTAGGAATAGAAGACACGTGTTTCGAAGTACTCGCAAGTTTTGACCTAATCATCCAAGACTTCCGACTTGGTGTTTCTTACCCGTGGGCCTTGTCATCTGATCCACCTCCGTGTCTCTCATTGTCGATGCTGACGCGTTATGCATGCGTGTGTGTGTGTGCACCGCTTACCACTCTGAGCGTGCACTTGCCGTATGTTCTGGATACGAAATCGGTACGACACAAAATCGCTGACCGCTTGTTATCCCTGTTCTATCCACTTGTATCGTTCACTCCATTGGTTTGCGACGGACTTTACACATACAGGTACTGGTCAAACTTGTGCAACACCCTGACTTTCACCAGAGTTGTTCCTCTCAAAGCTGAGTGTTTGGAGCCTGATTCACACCAGATGCCACACATACGTAATGATATAGGCACATTTTTTGGTTGCTTCTTTTAGTAGAATGAAATAGAGAAGCTTGATTTCTCGATTTCATCGACGTTTGTTGTTGCACCAGTTATGAAACAACAAAGCATTAGTAAAATTTCATTAGAATTTATTCATAAAAATGACTCAAAACCATGATACATGCATCACACTTTCATTTTGTCGATGTTCCATTTAGCCTTCTTCATTATTTAGCCTCCATTATTATTTAGCTCTGAAAACAGCCGGGTTTGCATGGAGTCTACCAAGTTGACTGTTCAACAGGATTTGCCAGTATCCTCTAGTACATATTACAACTAGCTAATTCAGTCCTGTTTTTAAATCCCAAATACTGGGCGGTAATTAAATGAATTCCTCATTGGATTCGACCCATCCAGAAACTGTATAAATGTGAAAAACGATATTTACTAAGATTCAAACTTTCTGTATGACCAAAATCAAGCGAGATGCTATGCTAATATTTATGTGGGAAAAATATGACTTCGCGTGAACGCATTTAGAGAGTGACAGTTACCGAAAATGTGCCTCATAAGTGCAACCAATGTCATGATATCCAGAGTGGCACTTGTAGGAGACTAACAATATGGTGCTCAATATTTGCCTTGGTTCTAACTCATCAGGCGAGATGGATATTTACTTCTTTTGACAGGTGAAAAGAAACTGATTGACAAACTAGGACAACAGAAGAGCTTTCTCCGCCTGCTCTATTGGTCGATAACCACCAGTGAGATAAGAATATGGCTTAGTGGACGAGTGACGTGATTTGAATAGGTTGATAAAATCAATACGTGCTCTTCTTCGTTGGACATTCAACAGCGGCTTCATATAATGTGATTGCAGCTGCAATTCAATTCGAACCACCATAGGATGAGAAAATTGCAGTTAATCTGCCCGGACTATCGTCCATATTAGTTGTGTGCAACATTTATCGGTTGGGTTGTTTTGACGGAGAGATTCCTCTGATTATGCGATGACTGGGCTTATGTTCTCATCAAAGTACTTACAAAAGTTAGGAACTGTGTTTTCAGTTTTATACACTTCTCGAATAAGTTGCCTCTCGGCTCTAACTGCAAGCTAAATTTCTTGAGTGTTTCATCCAGTTTGGGCATGGTGATGTAATGCGGAGGTACTCGCAGTGCAGCAGAGGGGACACAGATGCGCAACAATATGCACTTTGGCTCGTATTCTCGCAGCTCGAGACAATACGAGGCTTTGTGAGCAACGAACGACGGAGGAGAACGGTGGTGTGGTGGCGAGATCACAGGGACACGGGGTGGAGAGAAAACACTGGAACATAAGTCCTCCGTGAGTTCTGCCGAGAAACAAAAGGGTCTAGTGAGATGTAAGCACTCAAGATAAAACAGTTTCTGACGCGGTTGCCAAGTGTTACACAGGCAGTACCATACACTTATTCAATAAACCACACACCTCAAGGTCAACTTTCGAAGGTCAACTTTTATGTTTCATAGAATTTATTTTTAGTTCCTTCAGGGTGAGGGATGTTGAGTGAATAGTTTATCAATTTACTTAAGCTAGCAAATTTTGAATCATCGGTTTATTTACTTTGCACTGAATGAACAAAGATGAGCTATTTCGAATGGGTTTATTGACCAGAATAAACGCCCTCGTAAA
>UZAN01049736.1:0-11539 GCA_900618425.1 Echinostoma caproni
AGGTTAGATGGCTAACATGTAGTCAGTCCAACATTGAAGAACCAAAGCCTAACTAACCTAAATCACTCCATGAGCGATTGAAGCCCCGAATCCAATGAATGTATCCTCAGAAGCAAGCATTGTTACAACTTGCAGAGAAACAAGTACTTTGACAAATGTTTGAACTTGCTGCAGCGAATATATGTACTGCTCCTTCCTATTCATTCCTCCCCACATATGTCCATCTTTTTTTGTCGTGCATTATTTTACAGACCGACTCTTCGTAGTTACTCCCACGAATACTACACATCTCGATATAAAGCTCACTGTTTCTCTAATTCCCATTGAGTTGCCTATAAATTGCATTCCTCCATCCTCCTCAGTTAACGTTGTGATCGTGTCCATTTTGTGCCTCGTTTTTTCACCAAAGTTTTGTTCCCGCTAGCGCCTCTATTATGCAGATCCTTTTATATCACCTTCCACATACCTCCAATGTTGTTGAACATCTGACTTTTTTCAGCTCATTATCATGCTTTTTGCATGCTTCACGGGCTTACTGAAATATACATATTATTAATATTATTATTATTATCTTGAAGTCCTCAATTAGTACATGAGTGCGAGAAGTGGTCCAGTGAAGCCGAGTCTAGATGGTTTCTAAAAGTTCTTTGGTTCTGTGTCTCGATTCTCGGGGTTCGGGAAGCAGTATCTCCCAAAGAGGAAGGTCAGGTCGGGTCAGGTTCCACAGGACTGGTAATGGCCACAGGCCAATCGAGCTTCCAGAATTCCTTTGGCCGTCTGCTCACAAATGAACACCTAAAATTGATCAGTTTCTCCGTCTATTTCCAAACAGAGTAACGGAAAAATATACATCTCGCCCTGACGGCGAGAGACTTTATTGTCAAGGTGTTTCATATTGAAAAAACGCCGTTTGAACTGAAAATTCTTATCGTTCTCAGTTCTCCTCGTCAGGGAACAATTCTAATCACTTCTTGTCCAAAGCCATTTTGAAAACGTGAACACTAGACAGGTTGGCGAGTTATTCGGGTAGGTTATTCCATCTGTTGACTGGTTGATTGCTGAATTGGTTTGACCACACACCTAATCCAATCCTTTCGTCATTACTTTGCACTCGTGACCCCTGGTAGCAGCATGAGGGGCAATAAAGAAGAGTTCCCGAGCGGAATGCCAAAGAATCGCGCCAATTTTTATACTCGTTTATGAGGGCTCCCCTTATTCGTCTTCTTTCTGTTAATCGGTTTTTTGCAAGATAAGGCCGGTCCAAGCTGGGAAAGTTCTCTCAATTAATTGTGAGCTGCGATTTCACATTGGTCGCCCAAAATTAAATCGGAATTCATTACTACCCTAAGATCCTTGGTTTCTCTAACCGTTCAATTTCGCAAACTCCCCATGTTATGAGAGCTCCTAAATGATCCTATGCTTTGGACAATAATTGACAATATCCGGGATTCACCGCCAAGACCCACTTATTTGACCTGTTCAATGTGCTTTACTAGGTTATCGGTGCTACTTGATCCCAACACCTTCATGTGTTGCAACGTAAATAGGACTTGTTTGTCTAATAAATTGGTCAGCAAAGCACTTTTAAAACTCGTTCGACTCTTTGTAGATTTCAAGGTTCCAAGATTATGCTTTATTAGAACGCAGAATACAGACATATATTGGCTCAACGAAGGTGAATAATAATTTCGTTTTAATTTTCAACGGTTATTTATGTTATGGTGATGACCTTGACAATATTTTAATGCAGTTGACCCTCCTCATGGAAATCATTGTAACTTTTCATCCGTTGCACCGTTGTACAGCAAACGACAGGAGCTATTCGGCTCAGAACAGAATTTTTCCTCAATTTTCGTTACATAATATTTTCTTTCTTGAACACCCAAAGTTATTATATATATATATACATATATGCACGAGTACTAATCCAGTGCACCCGGAGTGCGAAAATGGTGCACGTTTTTTCACAGATTTACCCGAACTGAACGAGTGACCTTTAAGAAGGGCAAGTTTTAAACCCTTAACGAATGAACCCGAGCGTTACGAAACAAACTAATCTACTTCCATATGACGCGCATACTATCCTATCGTCTCCCACCTACTCCCACTAAGCCTCGTATATCCAATGTTTCTGCTTACTTCTCAAAATAGAAGCCAGATAATTTTTGTAACGTAAACGTGTAAACCTGCGTATAATTCTCCACCTTGTTGTCCATGCCCGGAATAACACAACGAATGTCTGTATCAATTGAATAACTTCTATGTAGCAAATGGTACTTTATAATAATAGTTTATTTGTTATTTAAAAAAAGAAATCAAGTGTACGAAACCGTTATGTTCATCGAAGTTTTTGAATGAGACGTTGAATTATTGTTCTTGCATCCTGAAAATTAAATCCCAGGAAGTTGTGCCTGTGAAAAATATCTGAAAAAATATAATGGTTACATCAAAATTAATTGTAACAAAAAAATAAAATTTATATAAGAGAACATGTAATTAGTTGTAAATTAGCAAATAAACTTACACCTCAAAACGCCATGAAGCTTCGTGGTCTTTTTGAGGTGTACGTACATCTCACCTTATATAACGTAAGTTATATAACATAGCATTATATACCTATATGCTTAGAAATGTATACATATTTGTAGGTATAACTAAAGTCGCTAAATGTATCTGGTATATATCGCATGGAATAATGATACCATAATATCGAATACAATGTTTGAAAAAAATAATCATTTATTCCACCTCTAAAAAATTAAGGCTTTAGAAGCTTAAAGTACCATATGAACTATCACTCAAGTTTAATTAAAGAATGCACACTTACGGATTATGGCCTCTGTAATGGGTGAATTAGCCAATGCTGAATAACCGTGAATACTGTTTCAGGTAGGACTGGGACCACGTATCACGGATCGAATCCATTCCCCTACGTTGGTGTCACCGGTAGTGGTGAGGTACTCCACCTAAGTGGCGATTGAAACACACTGTAATGTCACTTACAAAGATATCCGCTGACCTCAACACTTCGTTCAACCGGTTGAAGTCGTTTACGTTTTAAACCGGTGGGCGCACGCTCACCGGACAATACTTCTCCTGAATGAGAGCCTTAAGTTTAGTTCCATATTCCTCAATGGGGTTATAGCTTTTTAAGACGAACCTCGATGGTTCTAAGCCTCTGACCTGCAAGATTTGTTTTACAGTTATTCACTTGGACTTACAAAATTCAATAATGAAGTAATCCTCTCACATAGGTTTTTTTTGGGGTGGGTGCGTGGGGGGGGCTGTTTATAGTGAGCTAAATGTGGATCATTAAAGTACTATAAAGTTTAGTGGTATCTTTTAGATTGCTTTACCTTTCTGTTTCCTTTGTCAAGGTTTGCGTGTTTTTATTTTGAGCGCGTTCCGGTTTGTCTACAGTTTCTATTCTGGAACTAAAGTAAGTTGAAATTATCCGGATACAGTACCTTGAAGGCACTTATTTAATAGTGAAGTCAACACCACTAGATGTTGAGCTAATAAACAAGAGTTCGTATTTGATCACCGTAGATGCTACACATTACGCTATGTACCTGATAAGGGGGCCGAACATATAGAGCGTAAATTAGTTTGCGGGCTTTCAGAGCCCTGTTGATCTAGCAAAAAAGTTAAACACATCTTAACCTACATAGTACAATAACTTGCCATTCGAGGAATCACGCAATACAAATAAAGACGTCGTAGCGTATTTCTCCGGAGATATGCTATTAGCAATATTATCTATCGATATCTCTTAATCGCATAATACCTCAATGCATCCTAGTACAAGACTGGATGGTTTTTGGCCTGCTTGGGTTTCCGGGGGCAACGATTTTACAACTGTCATTACTTAATTTAAATGTGGGTTGAGGACTTGAAAGCAAATAGGATTATGTACAGTTTATCTTACTAACCATGGGGTTTTTGGTTTCTGTTGTCTGGTTACTGCATTGGCTCTTCAGGTTGCAGTTGTGGACATTCCGTCGTAAAATAACTCCGCAACTGCCAATAAATGGTCTGTTTCCTTGTTCCACAATGTTTAACTGGGAGCACAAAGTGCAAATTATGGAGCACTCTGAAAGCAAACATTGCGACGCCGTGTTAGTAAGGGTTTCACCGTACAGATTTTGAAATGAATGTGTGTTGTTTCATCGTATTTATGGCGCAGAGGACTTCAACAGGCAGACCATACAGTATTCATGACACTGAATTCTATTCTGGGTCATATCTCTTAGCGTTTTTAACCAACGACAATCCTTATCCCTTGGGCCTCAACCTGGAAGGCGGGCTGCACCAACCAAAGCCAAAGCTGAGGCCAGCTTCTTCAGAGCTCTACACCATGTCATGGTATGACTGCCACAGCGCTTCTTCCAGTCTTGCCCGGCAATTGCAATGAGAGCACAAAAAGGTAGTCGATGGACAGGTATACGCAGTATGTAACCAAGCCATCGGAGGGGTGTAGAGCGATTACTTCTGTTAGAGAACGATTATCCGCAGCCAACCACGACGACGAACCTCTTCATTGCTCACCCGATCTTCCCACCAGACACGAACAATATTCCGGAGACACTGGAGTTCGAATACAGAAAGTTGATTAGTATCCTCAATGCAGAGAGGCCAGGTCTCGCAACCGTAAAGCAGAACGCTATAAACCGCGACGGTGAATCACCGGATTAAACATTTCTTTGGTCTTTCAGTATATCTATAAGATTCCTGAATAGCTCTTTGCCAAAATGTAGTAAAGGAATGGTTTAGCTACCAAACGGTGAATGATAATATTGAGGTGTTATTGGTGTCGGTTTAGTTATCTCTACCAAGTCTGTGTTTTTGTCAAATGTACTTTCAACCGCAAAGTGTGTTCATCTCCAACCCCCAATAACTTAGGAACCACGGACGCACCAGAGTTCTCAATAAACGCAATGACTGCAAACATCTGTTAAATAAAACATGAAACATAAATATGATTTTATGTTATAGTTTCAACATATTAATATCTGGATAAAACACGGTTTTGTACACGAAGACCCCCAAAATACTTTTAGTCTGGATTTTTGTTAAAGTAGTTCCTTTTTGACTATCGGATAAATCACAGAGTAAGAACATTAGTAATTGTAATTAAACAATCAAAGGTAAAAATTAACCTCCACTTATGTGAAAACCCAGTATGAAAATAAATATCCGTGTATAGCCAGGATAACTGATAACTCATTGTTAAGCAAGACGGAACAATTTAGGTGGCTTTTGAAGAGCTAGCCATAGTCTTCATTGAGTTCATTCCATACGGGGAATAAATTTGCTGCCTTCCCGGTCGATTCCTCATTCTTGGCATTAGGTGACCATTATCCCGATCCCCAAATCCACGTCCTCAACTGTTCTTGCGAAACGGTTTTATCCTATCGCGTTCACCTCAGCGACACTAGAGGTACTTGAAAAAGCCATCCTGAGTCGGTTGCAGTCAGACACGACAATTCCTCATGACACCCCTCAGTTTGCATATAAACCAAACAGATCTACATTGGACACCGTATTCACTCTAGTGCATTTTATCAGCGAGTTATTGAACCATTCGGTAAAGTCTGTCCTTTGTGTTTTTCTGGACTATTCGTCTGTGTTTGATTCTGTTTCCCGATCATCTCTTCTTTCAAAACTTGAATCTTTTGGCACTCCAAAACAGCTGCTCTCATGGCTTGCCGACTATTTCACACAAATTAAGAAGGAAGGCATCAAAACCTCCTGTTATTAATTCTGGTGTTCTTCAGGGTGCTGTTCTATCCCCATATCGTTTTTCTGCCTTTATTAATGATCTTTCTGTCCCACCTCCTGCGCACATCCAAAAGTGGGCTGATGACGTCGTTTTGTCCCAGACAATTTCATCTCCCTCGAACTTTCATTCTTTTACTGAAAACCTATCTCACATCTAACAGTTTTCTGACCAATCTGGTATCAGTCTCAATATATCTAAGTGAGCAGAGTGCATTTTCAGTCTTTCTCGCTCCTCGTTTCCAACGGACTCTGCTATTATTAACGATAAACCTGTATCTAGAATGACTTCAGTGAAGTACCTGGGTGTCACTATCAACAGCAATCTTCGTTGGTCTACACATATTTATAACTGCGTGGGAAAACTGAGACGCCCATCTTTTCAGTTACGCAAACTCAGGCAATTCCGAACCCAACAATCAATCCTGTCATCTTTTGTTAATCAATGCGTTTTACCCATTCTACTTTATTGCTCTCCAGTAGTGTCTCCCGGTCTTTTAAAACACGATTTCAAAACATTTCGCTGTGGTTTGGTGATAATCAGTCGTGCATCACTAATCCCACTTGATTTATCAATCACAGAACTCACTGATGGTCACATCAACTCTTCTTTTAAATTTGCTCACAAGATTCTAGATGACCCTCTTCATCCACTACACCCTGATCTTTCGTCTTGTCGTTCCCATCCGTCCACATGCTCCTCATTTCGACAGCTACCCTCTTGCATTAACATTTATAAAAATTCTCCTGTACCCTACCTGGCCCAAGTACTTACCAAAAATGAACAGGTATCAAATGAACTTCGTCAAATGCTTTGTACATAATACGCATATCACCGACCTTGTTTACCTTTTGTTTTTATTATTTTTATTTCATTCCGCGTGACGAACAGTGTACATTTTTAACTGAAATGTAAACATATATGCTTATACAAGTTACAAATACAATACAATACAATACAATACAATACTCATGTACTTTGCAACCAATCAGTCAATAATTGTTTACCATCACGAATCGCCAGAGCATATATTACTTTGAAAGTACTGATGCACAGTCCAAATGAGACTGAAATAGGAATTGAATAATACGGTCTCTCCCGGGAGTTCCTCATGAGACTGAAATAAACCTGAAACGCAATAGGGGTTAGCAGAGGGGTCCCGGCGGAACAAGAATAGTACGGTCAATCATCTCGCTGTTCAAATAGGGATACAACGATTACACATTTGATTGCTACAAACACTTCCCATTCATTGTTCACCAACAAATAACACCTCACAGTGTTCACTCGGTTCATGTACTAAAAATAAACTTTAACAAAAAGGAACCAGAAAAACTCCTACATCATTAAAAATCAATTCATTTAGCATTCTGATTATCTTTTGATGAATAAACTACTAAAATTGTATCTAAAAAAGAGGGAACGATAATTTTACTGGATAAAAATTATAATCTATGATGTAGATGTAAACTTATTTGAAGTGATCGAGCTTTTTGCACAATAAATCAAACATAAGATTTTGTAAGTGATTTTTAATAATACCATGGAACAAATTGCGGACTGTCATCATAATGGATCACATTAATAATCCCAATAACCAAGATGTATGTAAATAAATTTTAAAATTACACACCTGTAATGCATAAAAATGTATTACCACTGACCAATAATTGCATTGTTCATCCGAGGGGTAGACAAGGAGCGTTTACTTTTGATGGCATTTGGGTCCAATTGCAAATCCATAGACTGAGGGCACGTCCAGAAAGGACCCTGTACATTTGCACATAGTATTCCTAACAATGTCAAAGAGATACGTCACTCGTAAAGTAAGAAGTTATCGGCGATTTGCTTTTGTGAAGACTCTATACGTGAATTTAAAAATGACCTAAAGGAAGAGATTTATCAGACAGGTCCGTTATAAGATTTCATTTTTACAGAAACCTCAGTCGGTCGGTCTGCAGCTGATGTTTGACCATTTGAGGAGATAAAGATCCCTCCAGAATTCCCTCCTAGCAGCAGTTGTAGAGGAGTTGACTGAGGCTTCTTCCAAGTGGCGTCTGAATCGGGCTTTGGACACAGTGGTCATAATGTAGCGAGAAGGCGAGCTGGCTGGGAAAATCGTCTATTGATCCAATTAAAAAGTAAAAGGTGTATGCGTTCGATTATATACAATCAATTCTAGACCGCGTGGTGGGATGATTCATGCCTCTTTCTGTGGATCATTCCTTGTTGGTTTTGGTCCGCACTTGGCACGTACGTTGCCTCTTCTTTCGCGTGCCATTCCGGCTGGTTTGACCCGATCGCATCGCGCGATGCGTTGATCTACAGCTCCAACGTTGTGGCATTCGGTGGATCTCTTTCCCGTTAACTGCGGACTGTCTGTTGGGCTGTAATTGTTGATTCACTCGTTTCGGGTGGCAGTCAACATTGTCTCGCGAGGCACTTCTCGCCGCTGCATCTGCGCGTCTAGTCGGATGAGCCCCATTCTTGATTCGCCAGGACTATCTTTGTACCGCCTTCCATCATACTCGCCCCTCCCCTAAAATGATTGCTCTGGGTGTACCACCGCTCCAATTCTTTACCATTTACCCATCTCCCTTGAGGACCCTGAAAGATCCGAAAACTGACGTTCTACCTCTCCAGAACAATGAATGGCCCCATCCACCTCTGCTTGAACTTTCCGGCCCCCGAACCTGTTGTTTCGGGTCTGCCTTGGTTCTTAACTTTTACCAGCTGTCCCGGTACGAACGGTTGCGGTGGTACAATAAGGCCTACATGAATATCTTGCTATGTAGACACTAGATTCTTATGCTGTGCAGGATAATTACACAATTTGAGTTCAATTTGATTCCGTTTTTATTAAAAATGGAAGTTTCATTGAAAGCCATTCAATGAAGCCCAAATAGGACTCAAAAGCCACTTTCGTGGCATTTGAATACAGTATGGATAGGATTGAAAGAGGACACAAAGAAACGACTGTCTGAAATAACTTTAATAATTGCGTTACAATTTATCGTCCAACAATCACACTGGCTCATTTGGCTACTGCCAAATATGACCTGTTTGGAACCGATATTAAGCCAATTCCTTACAACCTTTTCACTTGAAAAGCGTATTTCAATCACAGTATAAATTAAAAGAAAACAGTAAATACCATTTAAAACACAAAATATGCTTGCAATGATGCAAGTAAATATATGTGTAAATCCGGTTGAAATGAATACAAATCGTTTAGTTTTTCAACGGGGAGTTCTGTTTGCTGTGTTCCTGCCGGTGTACGTTCTGTCGTATCGTTTTCTTCCTACTTACTGTACTACATAAAATCTTGCAGTGGGTGAATAACCATATAAAATATCAGACAGACAAAAGAATCTCTCTGGCAGTGTAAGTAAATTCAGTTTTGTTGTTTTATCAGTTTGATCGAACTCCATGCCAATAAATGCACGGGTGTATGCATGGAATACTTCAAATAATTGGGCGCGATGCTGCTCTCAGCGCTGACGAGATAATTTACCTATCGGATGAATACGTGAATATGAAAGTAATAAAATGAATCATTTTGTGGACCTTCAGGTTCAATTTGTTAAACTGAAATCACATGATGATACCTCATAATTTTCCGAGGTCTCAGGCAGAATTACCTCTTCAAGAATAGCAAACTCCATCCCATTGAGAAAAAATAACAAAATTCATCGAAATTCCGCAAAAATGTACACGATTGAGCTAATTGCCATATATTGTTACTGTTTATCGGTTTCGGAAGGAGTCTTAATGAATTAAGCAAAAGTTAACTGGCTCAAAGTCGTCTTTATACAAACAATCGAGGAGAAACATACAGGTTGTACCCAGGCTTGATACATTATGACTGACTACGCTCACAAAACAAAAAATGATCTTGCCTTCCACAAAATATGACTTAAATAGGCGATTATATTTTATTTATGCATAAAAAGAGTCTGCATTTACAACGGCATGATTTTATTTGATTATTGCAATAAGTTTCAATCATTTATGCACAGTTCTAACGGGGCCGGAATGGGAGTTTTGACCGTTTATCTGTACTGACAGGGGTTGAATATCAACAAAGAGGAAACCTGCTATTTGTTTAAAACAACAGAGATCAAAGACTCTGGTTCCCTCGAAAGTTTTACTCCACCGTATCAAAATAGAGTTGAGGAAGAGACAACAGCACTTCCTTGCGGATTTTCACCTCACAAGTTGTGTCTTTCGAGACACAGCATTTTGTCTACTCCACATAGAAGGTGTACCAGAATAGCGGTGAGAGATGCTGACGGCAGTGATCAGCTAAACTGTGCCTCAAGATGATCCACTCAGAGTAAAGAAGACCGAGGTTTATCTTGAACAGGCTGGCCATCAGCATCAAAGATAGTTTCACGCACACCTAGATTCAGAAAAGCACCGGCTTTTAGGAGCATCACAAAAGTTCTTAACTATGTGCTTTTACGGTCACTAAAGATTTTAGCGTGAAGTTAAAAAGGCTTGTGCTTCAAAGGAAACATTACAGTTAATGATGTTCTAATCACCATTAACCTTAACAAAACGACTTGTTCCTTCCGATAGCACTATGCATTCAAGTGTCATAAATACTGCACATTTTATGTTGCAAAACTATCTGAATCATTTGCTTGAGTACATGGTAATTACCTGGTTTGAGAAAGTGGTAATCATGTGTTTTGGTGCTTCTTCTTTCACTTACTATCTTGTAGAAAAAACGCTGTGGAAAAGAGTTCATGTAGTGTGGATGAAGGTTCAGAACGTATACAAAAGGCTGGGTTTTTATTCCATAAATTAAGATATCAATGTTGCTTTCGCACTATAGGGGTCTATTGTATGTTGTGGCAGTTTGGCTAGCTCTACTCTACGGTGCAGAGGCTTGGCTATAACGGTGTTTGAGTACCGCTGTCTGATGGAGGCAAACGGTGGAATAGTGGTGAAGTTGGGGAAGATTCTTAGGGAACTACGGTCGCTTATTGCAGTAAGCGATCGATATCCATAGATATGAAAACCTTTCACAGGCCTTATGCATATGGGATAATGAAAAAAAACTGAAAATCATTGCTTATGTCAGTGCCATAATGGTTATTCATTCTTTCTGTAGCGTGTGAACACATGTGAACACATCGGTAATGCAAAATGCCAAGAAGTGTCAGTGACTCAAGCCTTGCGCGAGATCCATACCTACTGGAATATTATAAGAGAAACTACTCGTTTGCCTCAAATTCGGACAAGAATAAAAAGAAGACAGAGGGAAAAACTTGCTGTGGACACCGATCTTGTCATTTGGACCGTTTTAATCTGCTCAGCAATGCAAAGACCGTTCCCGTGAGACCATTTACACTGTACAAAGTGCTCGTTACCACTGCAGATGTGTCCAACGCTGGTACATCAGCCAATGTAAGTGTTCTGAATCTACGGTGAATCTATTTTTGAAATTCTCTTCGCAGATATATATTACACTAAAAGGAGATTGGGGCGCATCTATCCGTCAGAAATTAAAAAAATTGCGCAATAAACCATGTAAAAATAAAAGATTCAAATTCGAAGCCGGATCGACACACACATTTTACGTTGTTTCACCGGACCTCGGTAACATAAAGTCCGTGGTCATTGAGGTACGTTTCGATACTGCCTAGGTTATAGTCTTTTATTAAAACATTTGAAATGAAATGTTCAGTTCAATTCAGTTCTTACAACCATTAACCATGCACTTTCGTGCGCGTTTTGATTGCTGCCTTTTGG
>UZAN01049739.1:6285-16511 GCA_900618425.1 Echinostoma caproni
TCAGTTTATCCAGTCAACCATACACTACGAAAGCACTAGATTCGAGTTTTGCTCTTTTTAGAGCTCATCGTTAGTACATATCCACCGTCCTGTTCGGTCTTCTAACATCAGACTCATCACACGGAAGGTATGTTTATTAGCTGGTTGGCACAGTGATAATATGCATTCTGTGCGACGGGTCCGGAGTTCAAAGCCCGTATAGGACGATGGATATGCAATACTGTGAGCTCTAATAAGAGCGAAGCTCGAATCCAGTGCTTTCGTAGTGTATGGTCGAGTGGATAAATTGAAGATTGTGTGTGAAGATGAAGTCTAAAGCATAGACAGCTTAAATCAATATCCTAATCATCTTGTAGATTCGACTACTCCGGAATCTCAAACCAATCTGTCTGTGTTCACGCGTGCTGCATTATTTGTGTAACGCTTGACACCACCGCCAGTAATATTTTATCTTAAATGCTTAAATTTTACTGGACTTTTTTATTCCTGACGCATCATTTGATTTGTCTTGCAGATTTAGTTTTATCTTTGACTATCTTTAACCACGACCCACGGAAGACCTGTCGACCAGTGTTTCTCTGCCAACCCGTCACCCGGCTCTCTAACACCGTTCCTCACCGTCTGCCATTGCCCACAAAGCCTCGTATCGCCTCCAGCCGCGAGAATACGAGCCGAGGGATATTCTACCACGCACCTCTGTTCACTCCTCTGTACTGAGAGAGAGCCCGGAATACGTCCGCATTACGTGTTTTTTTCTGATATGTGCCGCGCCGAGATTATTTGCCTTGGTAAAATTATTGTGTACAAAATTTGAACAGGTTCGACCACATGTATTCTGGCTCGGTACACGAATGCCGAGCAGAACGTGTGAAGGATTTCCTAAATATGCCAGTTTGCACGAGATTATACACGCACACACACACATACAAACACACTACTCGGGGCCTACGAATCACGTAGAATATCCGCATTCTTTCTGGAATACTTCAATTTTAACCGGCGGTACTTCGAAACCAAATTTTCGGATCCGTGTACAAGGCTTTGAGAGAACCGTCATGGTTCAATCAATTGCCTCCGATTTCATTTGAACGATATTTCTCGACCGCAAACCGCATAGCACTTCAGTTTGCTGTTTGTCTTTCCTGAGATCAATGTTTGGGGAATGGGACGTTCTTTGCTCCATCTGCTTCGCTCCGGGTACACATTTCCTCATTACTGCTCTTGCCACAGTCTATAGACGAATTTATGCATCCACTTACGTGGGTCATTTGTACGGTTTTTTTATGCGAATCAGAAAATCAGTTCAAATCAGTTCAGTTCTTCGAATTTTGAATATAGGCGGCCCTTTGTTAGACGATGATCATCTGGTCTCTATAGATTACCGCACCCGAGATGGGTTCTTGTACTCGATATCCAACAACACTGTCGCTTAATTGCACCCCACTTGTGTGTGTGTGTGTGTGAGTGCATCACATGGAAACTGTTCGCTCATTCCCTAAAATCGATTGTTACATGATGAACTTATCGTGTAAAAATGAGTCATGGGCTGAAAATCCTGGAGGCATTGGACAGTTGTGACGAGCTAGTTGGTTCTCATCAGTGCAGTACGCCGATCTGTCGACCCCCAAATGAGGATCGCGAACGCGGGACCTCACAAGTAGAACGTATGCTTATACAGTCCACTAGGCCACCGGGCAGCTGATCAGAAGGTTTCTAATTTTGAGTATACACGACACAGTACAACCCATCTTGGCGAGCTTGTTGCAGGCAATTGACCTCGCTTATCTCTGCCCTAGGCAACTCTCAATTGTGAATGAAATGAAAAGTTTCGAAGCGAAAGTATTTCATCGTTCATCGCGGTGGCAATTTGAACTCTCACCGGGTACACTGAAAGAGAGTAATATATCCATCCTAAAATAAGGTTAGAGATTAAAAATAAGTTAGTCAAATCGCTTTGCAGAAAAGGCGCGAACGTGCAAACACAAATGTGGTTCTGTCCAGATTGTTTCGTACGTGAACATTCGTGTGGACCTACTGAGAGAGGCAGAGACAGAGAGAGAGAGAGAGATGAAGAGGGAGGGGAGAGAACTAGAGAGGGCAGGCTAATTAGATCAGTTTGGGCCGCAGTCCGGTTGTTGAGACCATCTGTTGCCAGTCTCCCCGTTACTCTCTCTCTCTCTCTCTCTCTTCTTGCGCGTGTATGTTTGCGCCCTCTCATTCTCATTTTACTCTTGTATTTCATCGTTTGCACCACAGGTGTCACAATACGAGTGCACTGCAACTTTTCACTAACTGTTAATTTTCGTTTATTGTTATTGTTACTGTTTCTCCTGATCGTCTCGTGGTTTGACTCCTAACTGTTACAATCTCCGTATTAGAACAAATCTAATCTAATCTAATCAAATCACAGAATTTTAATTTTATTTTATCAAACTGGTCATTGGTTGTTGAATAAATGTTACTAGTCTTTGGGAATCATTTGGTTTTGGCGGGGTGATAAATATTCGCTAAAAAATCATTACTAATCTGTTTTGATGCATAATTTACGTAACTGAGCTCCCGGGGTACACGCTTGTCTTTGGATTATGAGATCAACCGAGAATTGATGAGATGGTGAGATCGGTCGATAATCAGCGGATGCAAAAGTTTTGCACAAAGTACTGAATGACAGATTATTGGATCAGGGTTCTCGGTTCGCACTGAAATCGTCCACGCTGGCGGCTGACAAACTAACTCTACTTCGACTGGTGTGCGCAGAACTGAAACAATCTTTTTCCATGTCGCGCGACAATTCCTGTTAGCCAAAAATGCATATTCATAAGCAGCGTTTAATTTCCACAGTTTCGCCTTGATTGCTTTCACGTAGTCGCTCACCAAGGAGTGTTCTTTGGCTTTGAAAGCTTGTTCTTCCTTCCGACGTAATCGTATAAGAGCGGAGGATGAGAAAAGGTCTGACCGTACGTTTGAACTTTCCTACGGACAGAACTTCAAGTATTTAGTCAGGGTATCACAAAATGTAGAGGGGTCATTGTGTACAAATAAAGAGAAATCTGTCTGATCTAATATATCTCTTAGTTTAGTGAGATTTTCGGGCTGATTCCGAGTGTAGCATTGATGATTGGATCGGCTGTAGATCACAGGAGATAGCTTCAGAGTCGTATGATCAGAGGTGCCGACATGGGAACGGCTACGCACGTTAAATTTGTTCCGGTCATTAACGAAACACAGATCGAGACAAACCTTGAGTTCGGTCGGAAAGTTAACTAAGTTCTGTAGTCCCAGGGTAGTCAAGAATGTCACATCAAACCTATGAAAGTCACCACACACGATGCAAAGGGAAGAGTCTATATAATTTAGTAAAGCGATGGAGAAAAAATGTCTGTTAACTCATTAAAATGATCAGTGGAACAAGAAGGACAAATGTAAACGTTACTCAAACATAATGTTAAGGTAGTTACTGAGGTGTTTTGGTCTGCATTTGTGCAGTGAATTACTGATACAAGCAGTAGAATATACGAAAACTCGTTTGCACAAATCATTATTGATGCATGTGATAACACCCATCCGCCTTGTTTGTGAACCGGAACGGGTCGATCAACTTGTAAGGTGGAAAAATGATCGATTTTTACAACTTTGTCAACAATTTGATTGTGGAGCCAGCCATCCTGAAGCATTAGGACTCCAAACTTTGAATATTCACGTCTCCTCGTCAGATCTCATATTTCTGCCATATCACTAAGCAAGAAGCACACATTTCTATTGATGACCACTGGAATGCAAACTTTTGAGACTGAGCGCTTGCGTAGTGCAATCTGCCATCCAGCTCGATATTTTCTAGAAACCTTTTTGAGATCTACGTTAATTCTTCTATCTCAGTTACGAACCGCTTTGCCAAAAGAAGTGGCTGGTGTTTTTTGAGGTGCTTCATATCGGCAGCAGAGTATTTTACATGATTTAGAATGGCCTTAATCGCACACCGTTTCTGTAGCAACGAAGAACGTATATCGCAGGTAAAAATCAAGTGAAGAGTGATTATCGAGTTTGGAGTCCGACGATACGATGGACCGCGTGACCGGATTCAAATGACCCGTTCAAACGACTGTTGACGGTGAAACAGCATTTGCCAGTCTCCACTAACACATGCCACACCCTGACCACCGAGGACCATTGTCAAGGTAACTAACTGATCCCTGTTTCCAGCACAGGGAAAAATTTTCGATTATATTAAAATCTATACTGCTGAGTAGTAATTAAATGAATTTGACATTGAACTTGACCTATCCGGAAACCACATAAATGTGCAAAAACAACATATACTTAGGTCTAAACTTTTGTTTTTCTAACTAACCAATCACGAGTGCGATACGATATACAGCCTCGTGTAGGAAAAGTACGAGTTTTGTGAATGCGTGTCGAGAGTGACAGTGAGCGAAACTCTGCTTCAGTAGTGCAATAAAATTCACACATCNACCGGTTTGCCCCCGAGCAGTTGGCAATTAGTTTGCATACGTTTCATCACCAGCTGAGGTGACATCGTTAGTGCTTAACAAGTGGTGATCTATGTGCTCGAATGGGTGTAGAAGCCAAACCGGCGAGACTCACACGTCTCTGGCGTCGACCGACATCACCTCACATCGGATTACCCAGGTTACTTCGTGTGACGCTGGCCAGTGAAGCAGACGTTGAAAATGTTCTTTTTTTCTAGTTTTTCTCATTGCAGATGGGTCTAGCAATACCAGAATTTTACCGGACAGACCTTGAACTGAGCGTGTACACTGACGGAATGATCGTAACAGTGCACACGATGCAGACAACTCGCGGGCAATTCTCATACACGGAGTGCCACAGCTCCCCGAAGCCGATGAATCTAACTGTAGAACAAGGATTACAAAGAATGACGCCTCATTCAAAAATTGTTGGACCACCGCAACGTCCCTACCATGACCATTAAACGCCTTCCGCGTTCTCCCAAATATTGCGGCAATGGCCCTCAAATGCTGAAAGTAGCTCTTGGGACACCAGAAATGGTGAGCACAGTTTTCCAGTCGTAGTATGAACACAGAAACAGAGGGCCCACAGAGTTACACGCAAGACCAATGCTGAATTCAGGACCGAAAAGTTGTTCACCTGTCGAAGTTCTCAATACCATTGCGTGTGAAACACCACAAACTTCATATTCCACTTCGATCTCATCAGACCAAATCCAAGAAACACCTACGGCAAAAAATATCTGCCGGCCGACAACGAGGAGGTCGGTCAAATGACGCCCCTAAACCCCAAGGGATTTCTGCACCGACAACGACTGAACTGTTTCTATACCAACGCTCAAGGTTTTCTCAGTAATTTTCCAGAATTGGAACTCTCATTGCCGTAAACGAAACCTGGTTGACGACCGACATTTTAGACCCTGAGCTGCGATTACCGGGCATGGAGCTATTGAGGCGTGATCGTCCAACGCGAGGTGGGGGCATATTGCTCTTCTATCATAACAGCTTGTAATGCGAGCAAATTGAGTGCCCGTTTGCTGCTTCAGATACGTTATGATGTAAACTGATATTGGGCTGATCGGTGTAGTTTATCGCCCTCCTTCATCAGCAGATTCATCAAACGAAACTTTGTTGCAAACAATGTCTTATTTCGTGTCAATGAATTTCACTCACATTCTAATTATGGGTAACTTCAACTGCCCACAGCTGAGCAACATAACGACCTCATGTACTCCGTTTGAACAACAATTCATGCAGTTCATCCAGTCATATCAATTGTACAATCATGCGAAGGGACTAACCAGGTTTGAAACCAACCAAATTTCGTCAACTTTTGATTTATTACTGACATGACATGACATTGGTTGAATCAATTGCAATCGCAACTTCGTTGGGACGCAATGATCACGCTGTATTATTACTATTATATATTATTACATTGTTATTATTATTGTTCGAATACGTACAGTGACAACAGTTTCTTCGGATTGCTTTCGCATCATAACTGAATATGCTAAATTAAACACCCTGGCTCATGGACTTCAGTGGATCTCCCCTGATACAGGATGTAACCCCCGGGACCCTGAAGGAAATTTACTAACAGTATCACAATTTTGGTGCCTACTGTTACAACAATCAAGCGTCTATGCCAGCCGACTGTTCGAAAATCAGCAATTCGCAGTCGAACTAGGAAATGGACAATGCAAAGGGACTTTCACTGGAGGGAATTCAAACTTTGTCTATGCCCCGGCATTTGAGAAGCATGCAAGCTCCTTCGAAACCATTATACAAATTTGGTGCGGGAAGACAAGCACAATTAGCATGATATGCTGACGAGGAAATTTATCGCAAACCCTAAGCTATTATATAGGCATGTGAACGCCTCCTGGAAAGTCAAACACGACGTTCCGATACTAAAATTAATAGAACGTATTTCGATGACAACAAAGGAGGCTGCACAAATGCATAGACTACAGTACGCTCAACTGATCCACGCGCCTAGTAACCCTGGGTTCGTACTTCCCCGTTTACTGGAACATATTCCTTACTCATTACTGATAGATATCATCTTTTCTCCCAAAAGGATAGAGATAAAGCTCCAGGCTCCTGGGTTTAGATAACACATCCACAAGTCCATATCAGCCTGGCAAGTCACAGCCGATCCTTTAAGTGGACTATACCAAAAAATGTTTGAAGATACTGTGCTGTCTCAGGTGTGGAAAAACGATGTTATTTCACCAATTCACAAAGGTGGATGCCTTAGTGACCCAGCCAACTACATGTTTGTCTTTGGATCGTTGGAGCCGGCTTTGTTTCCACGTCTGTTAGCCACATATATCCGTCCATAATCCGAGTAATAAATTCAGGCATGGAATCCATGGCTGCAACGGATCAGAAGGCGCTTGAACATCCGCCGAGAATGACTACCAAGATGGTCAAAGTTCTACATTCCAAGACTTGTGGCGTAAGACTACAGCTATTGAGGCTATATTCGTATTAAAATCGTCAAATCGGATTTTCCAACATGTAGATCTCTTGGTTCCGTCAACCAATTTTCATCTCAGAGGGCACCCACTGAAGTTGGTACTCCAAAAGAGCCGTCTCGACTGCAGATGCCATTCGTTTGCAGTCAGAGTGTGCAGCACGTGGAACTCTCTATCAGCTCACATGATCTGTGAGCTTGTATTAGTATCTTTCCAGCTTGATGGTACTCTGGCAAACATTATGTTTCAACACCCGACTGCATAACATATTCTCCTGTGCTCGTCACAAACATTAAAATACACTTTTACGTACATGGACTAACTGTGATCTTGTGAATCGTATTCCGAACCCAAAGTGTAAACACCCTATGGGATTTTATAAGCGAAGTCTTTGTAAGTTTCTCCCATAAAAAAATTTGAATTTGACGAACGTGTGAAATATAAATCAGTTCATCTGAGGGCCACGAGAACCGATATTCAAGACGCTCACCAGTTAATTCGTTTCCAGCTAATAAGGCAAGATGAATATTTACTTCTTTTGGCCGATGAAATAAAATTCTTTTTTTGGAAAACTAGGTGAGCAGATCACCTTTTTCCGCCTACCATATATCTTTTTGCTCATCAAACACGAATGTGAGAGACCCGAAACCAAACAGACAGGCGATGCAATTTGAATTTATTGATCAAATCAATACGTGTTCACCTCGCTGAGTGTTAGAACAACCGTTTCACATCAGCTGACCTCAGTTGCATTTCAAATTGAGCCATCGTTTTTCGAACGGAATAAATGCTGTGCACCGATCGTTATCGATACACAAACATGATACGGGGAAAGCGAATTCTATTTCTAAATTGAGCTTCTTGTCCTACGAGTCCATTAAATATCTGTATATGGTATATGTACTCACGTTAAACCGGGGAACGCTATTGACGAGCCTCTATTTTACTCAGCAATACATTTCATAGAATGGGAGGATCCTTGAGGTGGTAGCCTACCACTGCCATCTAACTTTTCTCTTGTTGTATTACACAATAGTCTTCGTAATTATCGTTCTTTCTTTTAGGAGTTCCAATGGATTTCATTAAATAACATTGTGTCCGACATTTACGACAGGTGCCGTAACATTCGTCAATCATCAAGCAAGTTTGAGGAATGAAAATCTACTCGGAACTTATCAGGCAACACGTTCGTTAATTTATTTCACAGTTTTTCTGGATAACAGTGTTGGAAACACACGATTGTTGTTGTTATTGTTTTTCTTGTTGTTTCGATTATGCCGTAGTGGGCCGATTTTAGACAGACTTTTGGCCATTTCCCCGTGAAATGGAGGACTGAGACACGGGAGGCGTACCAGATTTATCTTGAACTTATCTCTCTCCAAATATCGGAAGCCTATCAATGAACAACTATTGTAGAATTCCTTTTCGGTAATATACTATGGAATGATATGATGTGTGGTTCATTATTTAGTAAGGTTTCACGGAAAAAGCTTCGTCGAATCGAGCGGATAGTTTTCGGGCACAATCACAGCCGCATTTGAATGAAGTTCATCAACATGACTGAGAAGAAAAAAGTGTCCAGAACGTTTCTCCAACCGACAACCAAATTACTGTGTCCATCAATCTTGACAATCCGAGTTAGAAACAACTGTGGACAACGTTGTCAATCAGTGCATTACTAATTCCCCTTAAATGATAAAATTCCCTTTGTCGGCGGTTGCAACAGTGAAGTGCATTCGGAGGTGTACAAATTTGGGATTATCCAGGGTTGCATAATGCACTAAAGAACCGAGGAAAACAGGCGGAATTATTGATCCGCGTGCAACTGATCTGTTACGTTTCCATGCACCGTTTCTGCTTCTTTTTACAAATACGTATTAAACTGTGCAGATCACAATTCGTTTTCACATAGGTGACTTTCACCGTATCGTATGGTTAAGTTCCCCCAGCCCCCAATGCTTAAGGGTCACATTTCTTTATGGCTTTTGAGGGAAACCTCATTGGACTGGTAGCGTAGCGCACAGAGGCTCCAGTACCATCAGTCTCCACCCCCGGAGTACTTTGCACCCCGTGAGGTGCTACTCTACAAGTTTTCTCACCAATCTATGTGTAAGATTGACCCTAATTTTGCGATCATCATCTTTGAAAACCATCGGAAATCGCTGCGGTGCAAACCTAGTCCAGCCTGGCACAACACACAGTGGAGTTTACACAGAGGAGCAACTAGCTGCACCCCGGCTATGTGACTCAAAACCATGCGCGGATAAACCAACAGAGATCGAGACGATGATGGCACAACCCAACCACCTGTCTAGTACTCTACTAACACTATCCACAAATGATTACCTCAGGGGACATCCCTTTAAACGTTTGCTCTAAAATTGTCGGCTAGACTGTGCTGGCATCAGTCTTTCAGTCTCAGAGTTTGCCATACCTGGAACTCTCTTCCACCTCAAGTTGTTTATGCTCCAACCATCGATTCATTCAAGTCACGGCTCCATAAAGTATTGAACTGTATCGAACTGTTCATCACCCGTGGGTGAGTGAACGTTCGAATTAGCTATTTGGTTGTCCTACCAACCAAATCCTGTATGTGTGTAGATCTTATGGGATTCAGTAAGTGTATCCATCTTGTAAAAATTTCAATCAAACACATGTATGGCTCAGCGGACGGCGGTAGGGACTCAAGAGATGGTGAGGAATAACTGGTAGACAGATTCTCCGCGGGTAGGGTGTAGTTACAAGGTGGAACAATCAACGCGCCTCTGGATCAAAAAAGATTCGCATGGAATGCAAACATCCAGACTCAACTGTTTTCGGTGCGAATTACCAAGTGTCATATCAATGGGATTCGGTCTCTGTTGATCCAGTCTTGAGTTTATCTCTGTCTTTCCGTGTCGCCTTCCTTTAAACAAGGATAAAATGAGAAAAATTGCGAAAAGAATGTGATCTTGAGCTACTTTGATTTCGTAGCTTCCAGCTCCACGATTATAGTTACCTATAAACCACTCGCTAAGCATGATAAATGAGGAAATGCGTACAATACGTTTTACCAAAACCACCGAGATCCATTCTAAAAGTTCCGCGCAAACATCTCGGATCAAGCACAATTCAGTCTTTGTATTTCACGGAAAACGGCTATGATCGGATGAATGTCTGAATGAAAGAAGATAGATTACAATTTAGAACAACTCATTCGGGGACCAGCAGCTACCACATACTTCTAGCGAAAAGGACTTAGGTATTGTTGTTCAGG
>UZAN01049742.1:0-14759 GCA_900618425.1 Echinostoma caproni
ATGAAGTCATTGGCTCGATTAACTTGTTGGTGGCCGAACATGGATGCTGACATATGTTCCAAAGCAAAGAGCTGCCCTAAATGTTACCACAAAGTTCGACAGTTGCCATCCAAGTGGGTTTCGTGGCCGGTTTCAACTGATGCGTGGCAACGTGTTCATGCGGACCATTGTGGTCCATTTCTCAATGGAATGTATGCTCTTATTGTCATTGATTCCTTCTCCAAGTGGCCAGAGGTATTTTTCACTAAGTCACCTCCATCAGATTTTACTATTCATGCTTTGCATAAATTTTTCAGTCAAGAAGGTGTTCCTGTTGTACTTGTTACTGATAATGGCAGTCACTTCTCCGCGAAAAGTGTTTCAGAATGGCTGCATAACATTGAATGCAAACATTTATTTACCGCTCCCAGGAACCTGTGTTTTAATGGAAAAGCAGAGAATTTTGTTAGAACACTATTACTTCTTTGAATCCATTCACATTTTCTGAACTTGAAAGAGGTGTTGATTTGTTTCTTTTAAAATATCGTAATTCTGTTCATTCATTCAGTAAAGAAAAACCTGCTAAACTTTCAAAAGGTCGAAATCTGAGATCCAATTTATTGTGTATTAATTCTTCTGAAGTTGTATTTTTCCGTGGTAATGACCTGAGACCCTCCTCAGGAATTGTCCTAAAATATTTAGGTAGAAGAATGCTTCAACCATTCGACAAGGATGATTTGTCTACATATAGAAGACATATGGATCAAATTCGTTTTGACAATCCAAGTCAGTCAGTTCCAACTCATGATGAAAATTCCGAGTCTAATGTTTGTTTAGATATTGAGCAACTTGATACGACTGATGAACAGAATTTTCAACAACAAGCTGCTACGGAAGAATTACCTGGGAATGAACGAGCCGTAGGAAGATCTGAACGACTGAGTGTGAAGCCGCGACTGGAATACAGAAATCCTGTAGTCAATTCAAGGTGCGGCGAATGTGATGTGTGACACTGACCTCGAAATTCCTTGTACACTTTAAATGAATTGAATATGCATAGTATGCTATTCGAATAAAGTGCGTGTGCTATTCGATTAGAAGTTGTTCTATTTCGAGGATTGGTATTGGAGCTCCGTTTCGAATACAATTCACAATACTCTACTGCTCCAATTTCTCCTCCACGTTTACATTGATAAGAGTCTGTTTCTGATCGACGCATCTACGCGCGCACTCTCAATTTTGCAAGCGTCCTGTTGTTTCTCACCTGGACAGATTTATTTACACATTCAGAACTCGTTACATCTGCCCCGGAGCCGATGTTGGTCTGAAAAGCATGTCGTTCATCGAGTGGTAGTTACTTTTTATTATCAGTCCCTTTTGTTGTTGTTGTTGTTTTTGTTATTCCCTTACCTTATTTTGTGTACTGTCTTGCGCATTGTTTATGTCGTTGTCGAATAATCTTCCGTCGAGGAGCACAGAGCAATCAGTTAACTTGACCTCAATGTGGGTTATGCAAGGTTTTGGGCGTGAGGTTGGTTCTTTTTTGTTAAAAGATAGATACCCTATGACAAATGTGATGCTATGCACATATTGGTTATAAGATAATCCACAAGTCGAGTTGTGGCAAGCTTCACCAAGCTTACTCACAGTCGTGGTGTCAGACATATACTCGTCATGTAAACCAGAAAACGAATGCTTATCTCGGGATTGCTAAAATAAACAATTCCGGGCTACTGATCGGCTCTGGTCTCGCCAGTAGGGTTTTAAGTCTGCTCCAGTTTTCGGTATGCTGTATGAGGAGCTAAATTCAGTTCATTGCTTCTGTAGAATAAGTTGTTATCTTGGTGTTACCATTTAGGATGTATCGGTGTCAAGGGGTAACCGGAATTCTACAGGTTGAACTAGACGATCTAGATGCAACACGATCTGTCTAGTTTCTGTCTGCGGACACCATCAAGAGAAAAAGCCAGTCACGAAAAACGAAATCACGGAACCGGACTTTCGGAATGTAAATGAACATCCGGGGTGAGCATACAGATTATGTGATGAGTATAGAATAATAAATGGACAACGAAGGTTATTTTTGATAATCTTCAGGTAGGATCAGTTGATACAACGCAGGAACCGTGATATACTTTCCAGATAGCCAAACAGATTAGTGGAATGTTGAAATATTGGCGTTACACAGATGCGTACTATCCCAGCTCCAAGTGGACAATTAAGAGTCACCCAGTGATTGGCTAAATTTTGTGATAACTGCCTGTATGTGCTCCTTAAAACAATCAACTTTGTTCACGGCTCAACTGGGTTCGATTTGTATTATTCACTGGGTCATCCGTTCAAAATTGAATTCACAACAACCGGAAATTAACCGAGACTCATAAAAGGACGAACAAGTCCCGGAGACATTCTCTGTGCTTGTATTATACCTCAGAGTGTATCACCTCAACTGTCTAGAAAGTGTTCGCAATCCAACTGCTCATTCGAACCAACGAGTCAAAATGAAATTGATCTCGTAGAGCAACAAAATCTCATTTCAGGTGGATAAAGATACTAGAATTCTTTCCGTTCGGATTAAAGGGCAATGAGTGCAGAGAGATGAAATACCGTGGGTGCTGGAATTTAACCTGGGGTGCTAACCGGTTAAAGCCTTTCTGTGCATTGAAAAGATGTTTATGATGCAATGAAGTCTTATAGGGCAAGTGTTGTCAGGTCAAGTCAAGTCAAGAAACGCTTTATGTACCAAAAGGATCAGTTTTCAGCAATTTACGAACCCGTAAAGTGTATATATAAAATTGTGATAAGAAAATAATAGAAAATAAAGATGATACTGTAGGAAAGGGAAAAAAATTAATGTAGGAGTTTTTCCCGAAGGTGAGTGACAACTGATTGTACAATTAACTAGGAGCCGAGCCATTTATCAAATTGAGTTGTTTCTGCATGAGGAGGTGCGCTTAGGAAGAAATCGATATTTGAAGCGAGGTGAGGGATTTGACACGGTTTTACGATTTCGCGATGGTAACCTTAATCCCGCGTTATCTATAGTCAATAAACGTATCACAGGCTTCAAAGAGGCTGGGAACAAAAGCTTAACCAAAACTTCATATGAATTTCACTATATCGAGGCAAACCTTTAAGGCATCTAGAGAACAGATTGATATCTTTTTCTTTCAAACCAGGGATATATATTAGGGAGCAGTATAATCAGTGTGCATGCAGTCACAAATTTAATAATAGGATTTTTTAGAACGGTCAGTTCTCTGAGTCATCATGCATAAAAGGACAGTCTTCTACATTTTGTAAAATCGCTAATAACATGAGCATACTAGGGTAGTTTATGGGTGAGACAGAGGCCGAGGTATTTACCAAAATCAGATGTGAAGATGCTTTTACTGCTTACTATAGGATCAGGGAGACTACTTAAAATACAAAATGACGGGAGCGGATTTTAAGAACAAAGGGAACATCGATGCACTTACTGATGCTAAGTGCGACAAAATGGGACACATGATCAATCGTGAAGTTCATTAAAACTGTCCTGGATCGGNACTGTCTGGCCTAGGGGATGGGTAACCAATCACCACATCATCAGCATAATTTCAGGCAATAACGTTACGAGGAATGTGGAGATTTTGTATTTGTACATAGAGGAAAAAAGGGGACAGAACGGCGCACTGAAAAGCAGCAGAATAGATATTTATGAAAGACCGCTCTGTGTTATTCAATGAAGTTATCGATTGAAACATTCAAAACTTCAGGTGTCAGACCACATCCAACAAGCACTCTTCGATCGAGAGAAGCAAAGGCGTTGGCGTAATCAAGAAAAGTCGAACGAGCGGTACCTGCACCTTTATCTAAGACGAATACAATAGAGTGAACAATATGGACAACAGCGTCTAGTGTGGACAGATGTGATTCGCAGGAAAACTGTAAAAGATCATGGAAGTTACATAGTGATATCATACGTTGCAGCAAAAAAAGTTCAAAAGCATTCAACATTACAGATGAGCATGCATTTGGACGGTACTTTGACGATTCTTTCTTTCAGATTAGTTTAATCCCGGCTGACCTCCAACAATGTGTAGTCGTTTCGGATGAAAAACAAGTACTAAAGAACTCAGCAATAGGTGTCGCAAGCTGATCGGTGCATGGTTTTAAGAATGGGATGCCGATGGATCGCTACCACCAGCTTTGTTGACCTTGGGTCCCCTGAAGACTTGAGGAGCCTCGTTCAGAATAACGGGGTCAGTTGCATCATTGGTTGAAAGAGGAGGTGGGAAGGAGATTGAGGCAGGTACGGCAGGCAGGTGATTATGTGTTTCATCATCTTTTGGGCAAAAGCTGATGTGAGGGCCACAGAGTTTTCGCAAGGTTGGTCACATCTCACGATAGCTTTTAGTACCCGAAACACTTTCAGATGTCTGACTTCAGCCCTAATTGGAACAGATGTTGCCTTTAAACTGTTGTGCCTGTCGACCACGTAAACCGTCTCTTTAACGCGACCAAGTTGTTTAGGGTGGGAGAGGGAAACCTATCGGTTCGAATATAAACGATTGCAGCAGAACAAGATTGGCCATGGCGGAAATTAGGATAACCACTAAGATATCGGTCAGAAAAAAAGAGAACCAATTATCGGGAACTACAGAATTGTCGATAGAAAAAACCAAGTCCCTGGGCCTGCCCAGGTTCTCTGGGAAACAACTTTTCCTCCTTGGAGTATGGGAGGGGGATCGAGAATGAAGGTAATGGTTAGCTTTACGGTATATCTTAGGTTAAAGAAAAACTGTACAGTAGTCAGAAGTGCTGCGAACATCAAACAAATTAGGAGTATTCGCATATATACCCTCGCGATCAGCATTGGTTCGGGTGAGGAAAGTTACAAAGTTCAGTAAATCTAGGGTAATTAGGAAGAAAGTAACAAGGCGATTAAAGTCGCCAGCACGAAAATGGTTAATAAAAAGGACAAATTCTATTGGTAAAGTATCATCGAATAGTGTCAAATCAGGTATGAGTGTCCGAGGGGCAATATATACATATCCACAAAGAAAGTAAATCTCAATCTGTGGGGCTTGCAGAGAACGAATAATTTTGCTGGTTGAGAAGTTAAACACTGACTGAGTGTGGTGATCCAGGCCTACACGATGGCGCCTACCCTGGAGCGGCGCGTTACAGTTTCAGGACATTGGCGATCGATCAAGTTTGAATGTTGACGTCAATTGCACGTGCATAGCTTCTGAATACACGCCATTGGCGGATGGTGCCAGCCAATCCAAGACAATGCAGACAGAAGCAAGATTATGCAAGCAGTGCTGCAATCCAATTGGTGGATGCCCAGGTAGCCAATAATCTTCTTTTGTACATATTATTTAATCACCTTTATTTCTTCCAATACACGAACTACTTACTGCCTGTCCTCTGGCTTTTTCCTCGCGTCTCGTTCTCGAGGGACATTGCTTCTGCGATCCAGTCCGTGATAACTGATTATCGAATCAGGTTCTGTGATTCCTATTGCGCGGTTGGTGTTCCGAATTCCGTGCGTATTACTACTACTTCTACAATCATTAAACTAAGTTCTGTTACCCCAACTCCGTTTGATAATGGTGATCGCTCAGTGAAGAATGTTGCAAAACTTTGCATTCCGTCGCTCTGGATAACCATCCACTCTAACGACATTGTCCTTAATGCCTGGTTGTATGCAACTTTTCTGGAGTAAAGTGACTCTCACAAATTTTTGCATTGTATCTGATGCACCATATTCACCATAGTTCACATCCAACCCGGTTGATTTCTAGCCAACGTCATCTGATCCTGTGAAGCGATTTGTATAATGTTGTCGAGATTGACATTAGAATATCGACATTACGTAATGGGTAGCGTGCATTATCTACCTCAAATTGATTAAGTATTCTGTTTATAGACGCGGTCGTCCTTTCGTTAATCCCTGCAGCCGACGCAACTTCAGTTCACTGTAGACCTATGCACACAGACCCACGCAGCAAGCATATTACTGACATAAGATAGTCTTTCTCCGGTCAACGTGTACCGCACGCCGTGGGAGGGGAGCAGATGGGTAAGGATCTTATATATATATATAATGCTGCAGTTATTTTCTGTTTACCGAACAAAAATATGAGGCCAGTGTGAACCACCTTTGTTTTATGTCCCGGATAGGTTAGACAAGGTCGGGGATATCAGAAACGACTGCCCAATGTAAGTTCCTTGAACGAGAATGGTACGATAAGAGTCCATAAATTTCATCAAATATTTTTCAGAGTTATATCGCTAAATACATACAACATTGGAATCAATGTTTAAATAGGATTGCTTTTGAGAGGAGAATCAAATGATTGTCCGCCAAAGTGCCTCTATCAACTGAACATTCGTGCAACGATGCACCGGTTTCCTTTTCACTAATTAACATGTTTATCACTGGGTCATGGCAAATGATTGCCTCAACAGTTGATGCCTCATTAATTATCCTGTTACATGTCAGTCATATCTAGGCTGCGTTACATTCCACATGCTACTAGAACCATTTAAGATTACCAGTTTTGCCCTGGTAACGGACCAGTTGCTACTTGAAGTAGATTTTGCTACACTGCACCACAACTGATTTTCGCCTATCCGGGTGGTGTAAATCAATAAATCAGTTATGTGCCTTCATACCTCCAGCCCCACAGAATTTGGGTGGCTTAGTGAACAAGGGCAACAATCCGCCAAAGCTAGACAACAATACCTGTTAAGGGTGTATCAAAGCCCCTCAGTTTTACGCCCTCACATACACATGTCATTCAACAGTGTCGTACTGCTCAGGACGGTTACTCAACTCTCTCAAGCATTCTCAATTCTACAATACCGGTCCCCAAAATAGCGCGACAGATAAAGCTAGAAGTGAACACTGACCATCGGTGGGAATATTGTGCACGCGGTTAAGCTTAGAAGCCCGATTGAATTCTGTGGTGATCCAAACCCCCGTGATGTCACTATCCAAGGAGCGAGTCAATACAGTTTCAGTGAAATATCTCTTACGGCAAATAAAAAACACGTTGCATAACATCCCCCCCTCCCGCATAATTAGACATAATTATTAAAACTGTAACGCAGTAGCCTTGGCAGAGGAATTACCGAGGGCAACTATCGTTCGTCACATGGTATTTTGCTCAAAATTTGTCTTATTTGTCTGGTGGGAAAATTACCTCCAATCAGTCGAACCTGTGAGAACCTGAGTACAAGAAGGCCACGACTGTCGATCCTCCGGCATGTCATTCGGTGTCCCCACTCAACCGGGTACGGGATGTGTTGGCCCCAACCCGGAAGGACATGGATGACTACTGCAGGATTAACGAGTCACGTCTGTGGAGTTCCTTTGACATTCCTGTGGTAACGTGGGTTGTCACTTCTGACGGTATCATCGCGCGGCAGTAGTCTCGAGCAAACTCACTGTGTAGGTCAACTCGAAGCCAGGGAAGCTGCATTGCTTGGATAGGTTTTACTGTGCACATAGGGATGGGTTCAGTAAGCTACTTGCTACCGCTTCCGTTATTACTAACTGAAGTTGTCGTGCGATGTTTGATTTATTTAAAGGTGCTCGGTATAGAACTTTGGAATTTCCTTTAGCAACTTGATGTCCGGTTTCTGCGAGGTGTGCTACGACTGCGCTGGTTACTGCCCGGTCAGGCCATTTTCTATTGTTTAATTCCCTCACACACAACTCGTCGTTTGAGGTTCGCTGCAGAGGTACCAGTGAGTGAATAGGTATTCAGTTATGAGGTGAGGACGGATAATTTATCTTTGAGATTCCTGTCCAGTATCGCCCTGCTAATGAGTTTTACTCATACCGTAGCTGCTGCATAGATGCGGGAAGTGGTGTTTTCCAATCTTTGTTTGATTACTTTGCTTCTCACGTTGCCTTTGAAGGGTAATCTTTTCCGGCGGTCGTGGTCTTTCTATTATGTTTTTTTTTTCATGCAACACTTAGGGTATTCGTTGTTTTTAAGCGTTTGCTTGGGTTACTTAAGTTCATTCTTTCGATGAAATGATATGTAATTTTTAACTGAAATGCGGACATCTGTCAGTGTAAAAGTTCCGTTAAAACAGATTCGTCGGACTCTATTAGCTAGGACGAGATTCTGATTGTACTATAGATGTACCATAGATGGGAAAAACTTGCGGAAATGCATATATCGATCGTTCTAAGTTGGTTTATGATAGATCTAATGGCGACCCCATAGCTAAGCCTTCTGCCTACCTATAGATCTTTCTGCTGAATAACAATTGAACGTTGAAAGTGCAATTGGATTGTCTTTATGATTCCACTATGTATATTTCCTTCATCGAAAAACTATTAAAGACAATTTCAAAGTCACATCCCAAGTAAATACAAACAGATCAAAGCTCGTACGTCAACTCCAGTTAGTAGTAGCGGAAGCGGTAGCAGCTAAACCACTGAACCCATCCCTATGTGCACAGCAAAAACTAATCCCAGCACTGTAGTTGTCCTGGCTTCGAGTTGACCTAGACAGTGAGTTTGATCGTGGTCACTGTTAAGCGATGATGACGTCAGAGGTTGGGACCCATCTTACATTGCGAATGTCAAAAGAACTCCACAGATGTAACTCATGAATCCTCTCTAATTATTTTGCCTTAAAGCCGTTTGTTTACAAAATACCCAGCACAACGTAATTGCAATTTACTGGTCAACGTACTTTGTCCAACCGGGATTCATTTAGCAAGCCAATTAGCTTTAAGCATTGAAAACCGCTGGTGAAGGTTATCCAAGCCCATGCACTGGTCGGGCGTACCGAAACTTTCTCACGTGACCCTGAGCTGTCAGTTTACCCCACATGCGCTTGACTGGCACGGATCATGCGCAATGGCTTGGGTTGTATCATCGGTCGTAACGGTCAATGAGAGTTGCTCCCTGTGTCTGAATTTATGCCACCCAGCTAGCACCTCCAACGACGATACCAATCACCAATTTGTCCTGTACGCCGAAGCCCTAGGACGAGAAAACGAACAAATGCTAGCAGAATATATTTTTCACCCTGGAACGACGATGGTGTCCATTGGAAGACCGGTTCGTACTAAGAACTAAGTAATTTTATTTCTGTTTCCCATAGCTATTCTTCGAAATTTTTGTCCATTTCTGATAATAAATTCCGTATGTTTTCCCCGGAGTTCAGCCACTGACAGAGACATAGATAAGACAATCTAATCTAACGTGACTAAGCGATTGAGTGGGATAGTTATTGAAGCCATATTGAAATCATGGCTGATATACGCGCGGCACACCACACATTTGTCACCGCTTATGTAAATTCCTTCAGTGTGTTTATTTTTCACAATTCTCGTCCATATTATCTGTCGATCTCCAATGCGGGCCCTCAATTCTGGAATAGTAGTTGTAAAAACAAAAAGGATATAGCAAATGAGTGCTTCATATCTGCATCACTTTTTCTAACGCGCTAGTTTTTTTCTATATGGCTATTTTTCATGGCATGGACTCGTTTAAAACCACACTTGACTGCCGGTAACTCCTCTATTGTCGTTCGACGAACATCAAATTTACATCCTCGTTTCTTCAACTAAACTCAGACCCAACCGGGTCGTAGCAGCTGTTCAGTGTTTCCCAGCTTTTCAACTCACGCCTCATTTGCACGAAGAATTCGTCATACAAACAAATAAAATCCTCGATTAATCTCATAAACTCCATCAATATAATGTAAAAAAATATTGTAGGATATCACTTTCTATCTAAGCGGGAGGTCATTCTGACTCCAGAATGGTTTTAGACTGAAGAACACTGGCGGAACATTGGATTTGGGTGTGTCTATTCCGATTATTATCAACGTAACACAGTAACTTATAGAACGCATAAGCAGCGCACTATTCAAAGTAGGTCTGTTCCCACATGGAAATAGATAAACAGGATGAACAGAATGTTCCGAAATATGACGACTCTCTCAACAAACACCAATGAACACCCATACCATACAGATGACTTAAGAGTATTCTCGCTTACGATTCAGGGTTCTGTTGCTGAACATTTGTGATCACATAAATGGAGTTTGCTTCTCAGATTCACCCTATTACAGAAGAAAAGGAAAAAGGACATTGTGCTTAAGAGAGTCGAATGTGTATTCTGTAGACTGACAGAAACTGTACGCTTGTGGCTTTGTCATATTATTCTAAATTCGCAAGGCCTGTTCCGGACTGGAGAAGAAGAAGGCAGTACAAATGCTTATGTGGATGGTGATGAGTTAGGCCAGCTTTTGACGAAACTACAGTCACAGAACAAGCGTAGCACAATTTCAGCATGATCCAAGTCCACACAAGAAGTCCGATGGAATCTAGAATCTTCTTGTGATAAGTTTCAGTCAGTTAGGTCAATCTACCCCTTCAACCGGGTCGTTATTTTCATTACGAGCTACGTTTTCAATGGCCGCTAAGCAGAAATATCCGTAACGCATTCAGTAATTCGGATAGCGTGGTTCAATAACCCCTTGAACCGAATCGGGAGGTGCTCGATACTCTAATGTTAAATCATTGGTGGGAGAAACTACCGAAAATTTAGTTTAACCGAAGAGATTAGGTGAGTTATTCGTGAAACCTGTCTCTATATGCACCCAATTCTCGGTCAGCTGGCTTGTATTTCACGATCATGAGGAGATAGTGTGTCTGTCTAATGAAGCGCACTTTTTGAATAATGACTAGGCCCCAGCGTCACCAACTGCTGATCGTGGACATCTAAACGGCAAATGAAGCTCCATCTTCGGTGTTCAACCCAATTCAAGAACGAAACGACTTTCATTGCTCAACTGTCAGATCTGCGTGGTAGACTTCGGATCCCAGAGGGTTCTTCGTGTGTTTAAGATAATTAGGTCGCTCGAACTGTTTGAGAGCTGGTCTGAAACATCCCACAGTTGTCATCAGTTTCGATGCGATGAATAGCGCGATTGTGATCATTCTGTCCAACAATCGATGCACCACGATAGTGTTGTTGTTTTACACATTACTTGAAGTTTTATTGATGCCTATTTCCAATAAGATAAACAGTTACTCATCAGGGCTGCTAAAGTTCCTTATTCGACCAGTCTAAATGGTAGTCCATCAACTGGGACAGCTTTTCCACTATTGACCAAGATATCTGTTCTAGTCAAAACCAAAAACGTATGAGTCGGTAGAAGAGAATTTTTCTACCGTAGAACTTAAAAGTTTTTAAAATGTTCGAACCATACACCTTTTGAAAAGAAGTTTTCCTGGCTTGTTAGGTTTGAGAAGTGGTCACTTTACTTGCTATGATGTCACGCATTAGTAACAGACCCACGTAAATTGCGTCATCAACTATGCTGAACATCAAACGGAAGACAACAATCTAGATGGATGGGCCACGAGTCATCAGAACATGACAAATTGTCAGTGTGTTATTCCGACCAAGTAAGCAGGGACCTCAAACGTGAAATTTACAACAATTGTTGCAGGATTCAAGGGCTATCTGATAGGGCAGCACTTATGAGCCGATAAACCGTAGTGTCTTTTGAAGCATATTCGACCTTCTTAGTTTCCACCGTTTACCCAGTTCTATCCAGCGATTCCGAGAAAGTGGTACATATATTCTAATCCTTAGGTATCAGAGAATATCTGCTATCTGATACAGTGACTATGAAGAAGATCGGTTCAAGTGTTAAGGATCTGTGTATCTATGGGTTACATCCCAATTGTTAAATAGCGAATGATCTCCTGCGTAACTGCCGGCAATCAGGAACCAATACAGTGTTACCTTTTGGTGTGCATTTGATTGTCCTAAAGCTGCAAATGCGTAATCGAAAAACCTTAATGATGCTTAGCACATCGTTGATATCAATGTTCCGTAAAACTTCACTGAATCCGATCTATCTTCTCCAAAGAACCAACTGAAGTAAATGGGTTGAAATGATGGTTCTTAGGATAGTTGCCGTCAATTGTGGATTCGGATTGCACACCCTCAATCAACAACGACTGAAATAATCCTTCTCACTCCGAAGAGGAATACGTCAAAATGGCAGCAGAATCTGTTGGATGTTTCGTGAAGCAATTATTCTGTTCTCCGAAGTTATCGAGTGAAATTTTAAACTTTCTCCATGCAAACATAATATGTTATTTTCAGGACAAGTTGATCATGAGCCTTTCGTCCAATGTGCTAGTAACTACATCTATTTAGGCTAGTTATTTGTGAATATTTCCACCTTTATGTCACGGTCAGAAAATCTGGGAAGGATTCTGTGGTGAAATTTATCAACTACTCAGGGCTGTGTTGTGAGAATGATCACCCAGTCGGCTTCATGGTACGCGATCAGATCGACAAATTGTAGTTCCTAGTTGGAGAACTTCCACTTCCAGTGTACAGAAACGACTCCATGACGAGTCCTTCGTACGCCAAGCTAATTTTGAATAGAGTTCCCCTCTTACAAGATAGGCATATTCACTCCGGTATTGTTTCACTACAATTCATGTCGGAGGGTTACCTGTCTGATGGCATTATGAATGGCCATATTTACCCATCAAGGTCAGTCTGGTTACTACTGTCTCATCTACCAAGTTTCATCATTCGCCTGGTATGACCGAGACAGACCGGATAGTTCTCGCGTAGACCCGATCATTCACTTGTGCACTGATGACAGATTTGTGTACCCCCCAGAGGAGCAACTGGAGTGAACAAACCGGGTGTGCAGTGCCATATCACGAGACATCCCGCATTCATGTAAACAGAAACAAATCGTAAACTTATCTGTGCATCACGGACCGGTTCTGGATTTGAGGACCACTTGCGATTGAAGAGAGAGAGCGACGCTACCAGTACGAAGTAAACACATGGCGGTGATCTTCGTTCGGATTACCAACGGGTTCCACAAACATGTAGCAATTTCACCATGAATGAAGCAGTTTTGATGAAACTGAATACGATAGAACGTTTTCTCTTTGAAGGTGAAGGAGCAGGGAGATGGTACCAAATTCCCTATCTTTCTATGGATATATATATATACATACATATATAATGGTTCAATAAGGCTGTCTGGAAAACTAAGTACATGCAACCTGAAATCTATAAGAAAAATATTTGCAAAAACGTTTTCTTACTGGTTCCATTAGTATTTGAGTTGGTGTAACAAATATTCTGCACATAACCACATCCGATTGGTAAGAATTGAAAAAAAAGTTACAAAAGACGTAAGAAAAAGCGATAAGTTTTAACGAAATCACACAGTCAATGGTATGGGTACCTACTAAGGCAAGACTTGATCAAATCATACAGCTAAGATTTTTCTCCCTGTTTACTACAACGTTCAGTTTCTAAGTGTACAAGTATTGATTAAACTTGACATGACCCTCAATTTCCAAATGCATTTCATTTTTCAATATGTTATGTCGATGGTTATGAGTGAACAAAATTTATTCAGAACTGTATTTCGTTTTAAGTTGTTCTTAATGCTCCAGTATTTGAATTGATACAACGTTGACTGTCGTGATAAAATTTGCAGTTGTTCTGAAGTTACCGGTCAGAATGAGAAATTATTTGGTGCAGAGCAGCATGAAGGTTTGTTCTTTTCAATGAATGATTACTGCTCCATGAAGGTATTTATTCTGGTCAGATAAAGTATTTTAAAAAGCATACCTTTTTACCTGAGGCTCACAGTAAACGATAAACTGTTATTTTTTTATCATAATAAAATTGGAAACCTATGTTTCCATAAATTGCTCTCGCCATGAAGGGAGTAAAAATATATTCTAATAAACTTGGAAATTGAACTTCTAAGGTGAACCGAGAAGATTGGTCGCTGGTTTCTCATGCCACCGTCGGTGAAATGGAGGCTAAATTCGAATAGCAGCTGAGGTTGGACCGTGTAAGACCGTAATTGAAAGCCCAACAAAGAGACAACAAATTCAAATCGCATTGGCCGTCATTTTGGCGCTAGGTTTTTTCTCTCTGACCAAGGTTTATTGGTTGACAAGCATGAAAGTAGGTGAAGCAATATACTTTTTCGTCTAGTTCTCCAAAACATTCGATGTCGCCGGTCAAAATTTCAATCTCATCTGATGAGTTGGGCGGGAATTAAATTGCTGTTGTAGAAGTACAAGTAGAATACAAGTAGTATATAGGTGCCTGTTTGTTTTAAGACAGCCATTGAGAAGAATGAACGAAATTTTAACATCTCGTGACATTTGTCTCCTTTTTGCTGTGACTTTGGAAAGCACTATTTTTTCCACTGATCCAGCAGGGGTTCGGTGCCTACCACTGTCGAAACGCAATCACAAAAAACATATTTTCCCAGATGAATTTCAGTGTTTCATTTGAATCGAGGTTTATCACAGAAAGCCTACAGACCACATTATTACATTGGTTTCTCAAATGTACACAATTTCTGTATGGTATGTTCAAAAGTGAAATTCATTCATTTACCACCGAACACCTCAATTCCGAATGTGATCGAAAACATTGCTCGTGTGTTGAAGATAGAGATAAGTTAGCCATCCCGAAAGTGGTTTTGTGACATGTTCTGAAGGTAAAAGACATCTGCGATTTGTGTTACTGTGTCGTTTTGTCCGCTGTGATTAGCGATTTCGTCTTCACCTCACAGTCATAACCTTACTGACTATAAAAAAGACATTTTGACTGCAGTATGCATATTTACAGATGCATCGAAATGACCGTGGATGTATTGTGCAAACCCATGTTTCTGACTTCTCTATTCAAAACGCAACTTGACTGTCAACTGAATGAATTCCATGCCAAAAGGAGTGTC
>UZAN01049744.1:10215-21550 GCA_900618425.1 Echinostoma caproni
TTGCACGTTTCTATGACAACAAATGACGTGTATCCCAGATAAAATCCGGTGAAGAGTGATTGTGTAGTTCCGAGTCAAAATACAGTAGTCTTTACTTCATTCACCGGTACACCTCTCTACTCGAAAAGCAATCCGCGTTGTGAATTCAATAGACGAGCCGGCTATCCCAGACAAGCTACACTGTGAACAAAGAAATTATGATCAGAATGTGTCTAGGGCTGCGATGAGGACGATACATCACACTAGTTGTGAAGTAGCGTTTAAATGCATTTCAACTTGAGCATAAATCGTCCCTACTGTGCTTTTAGTCTGAGATGTGAACCCTGCTACCGATATCCAACTTTCTTTATTGACAGGTCTGCCGTCATTCGGCTCGTCCGTCCATGTCTCAAGGTTGACGCTGCCGAACAACCTAGTCCATTTATCGCACAACGATATGCAGTAAAAAGAAAACATTATTTAGGGACTGTTTCAATAAAATAACCGAATAGGAAAACGGATTTATGTTGTGAGGTGCAAACAATTCATTTGGTTTACGGAATCAGTAAAATATAAAACATATTGGTTTAGAGGTATTACAGAAAAAAATGCTGTAATTGCGAGAACTCGTGTTCTTTGAGTGAAAGGGTGAGAGTGCGCATCTCTCTCTGTGTGTGGTTACTGTGTGATTAAGACCGAGGTAGACTAATCTTATGGGTTAGTTGCTAAGGCGTACACAGGACCGGTGGTGTACGGGGTGTGATAAAATTGGCTTCATGAAGTAACTTCAGTCTGTCATCGAAATGTCGTAGCATAAGTCACCAATCATGAAATCGGATATCTCGGTTTTTCCGCGAGGTTCAAAGATATTCGGCTATCGGGCTTATGAGTCACTTTGGTTGACTGACTTGTCAATCTACAGCTTGCGATCGTTTCTATGAGTTAATTCTATCCGCCTGTCTCTCGTTGCATGCTCATCTAGTATTAAATTCAAATCTTTATATACTCGTAGCACTGCTTTTTTACAACTCCGTTGTTGGAATTTATTGATTTTTAGGAGATGATCATCCGATGAGTGTAAACAAAATCTCAAACGGTTTTGCCGGAAATCTCATCACCCGTAATGTGATTCTTTTCCTGCCCCAACACCGCAGCATTGCATGATGATGATGATGATGATCGAATCCTTTTTTTCGGTGCGTCCAGATACACTCAGGCTAAGAGGATGATTACTCCACAATGGCAGTTCACCTAAGGGAGTTGGCCAAAAACCCTGATTCCAAACCAACCATGAGGAGGTGTACGAACCACATCCACACCTTTTCGGTTGTGGCAGTGGTCACCGGCTCGATTGGGCATTGAGCTGTGATAGGCACCTTGGACGTCTGACCCCGTCCGAAGGGTGTATGATCCGATGAACTGGACACCGGCCAGCCCAACGGATTGCGGATTTCACACACCGCCCCGCTGCCTTGCGGGTCAGGCTTTGACTAGCCGAAGGCTCCGGTTGTGGATTCCTCAAGAAAATTCACCTGCCTTGGCCTGGGCAACCTGGCAGTACTCAGCCCACAAGCCAATCATGGAACATTTTCTTTTTTATAAAGATTATTGTATCATGATTTGTTTGGCACAGTCTGTCCTCAGACAAGTGTGAAATAAACATATATATATATATATATATATATATTCAGGTGGGTATGTGTTTGACTGTATCACGCATGCTGAACGTAGCCCACAGTATTGGAATAAACAATTGTGAAAGAAATTGGATCCTCTCATTTTTCGAATCTGTTTCATGTAATGTGACGTTGGACAGGTTTTAAACCACTGAATAAAGACAAGGTCAAGGAGGCCTCAAAATACATGCTTCACAGGCAACACTAGATCTACCTGGTGGGACAATAAACGATATGTTTAAGTGTCACATATAAGGTTATTCATTACATTAATCAATTCTTGTATTCCATTCCGAAATCTGACATTCAGATTTCACCCAGCGGAAAACGTGGCCTTCCTTCTAGAGGGTAGTAAAATGGACAGAAGCTAGTGCATCATTGAACAAGGAAACGCCACCAGACCCATTGAAAAGCACGTGTCGTCGCGTTAGCAAAACGTCAGACAACTGAGTTCTATGGTAATCTGTTGTGTGAACGTACCGCCTGAAAGGAGAAAATTGTTTTTTACCCACTAACTTCATTGTGGAACTAAATCGCACACCGTCTCATTTGTGTCTTCAAAAAGGCAGTATGGGTTTCTGAACTTCTCGCGTTGAATGTGTGCGAATCGGAATCACACTGTGAACTGACCGACCGTGCACACTATCGGATCAGTCAGCAGTCGATCATACGTCCGGTTATGATGCACAATAACTAGTGACTGGGTGTGTCATCGACTCCACGTTTTCCTTCCATTTTTGTGAAGGCTTTATTGTCAGGATATCAATGGGCTCCTAATAAATCGGTCCATCGGGGTGATCAGATAGATGTAGGTATTCTATCGACCTGGTCCGAGACCAATAATGACCGCAGAGGCAGAGTTAGCCTAGCCAAATGTGTGATTCTGTGAGAGTAACAGCATCGTCAATCTCTAACTGGGTACGGAATAATTTGCGCCGATTGGGCCAGACTTTGAACCTCATGTTCAAACATGAATACGAAGAGTAAGGCGNGGTGGACCTTTGGCTACGCAACTGCAGGTCACATACCATGGAAACACACAAGCACCTGTAGATTTTTTTTAGTTCACCTTCATTATCATTCAGTCAGATCGGATAACTCAATATGTAGAATAGCAGTTACGTGATATGGTACCAGGCACAATGTGACATTCTACAAATCGTTTTCTTTACGACCACACCGCTCTCAGTTCATTCGGTAGTGGTCATGGTCATGTTGGAAGTGTAGACATACATGACACCATATTTGTGGGTTTCATACACACACACACACACACAGAGAGAGAGAGAGAGCGAACACGCTAGGCATGAGATCGACATGCGTACAATCAATCGAAACCGCAGGGCAAAAGACAAGTTATCGAGGGGCAGGTTTCAGTAGTGCTTTGTTCAGACGAAGTGCTTAGCACAGAACTGTGAACCATTGGGAAATATCGAGCTCCAAGCTCCGTATTTTCATATCAGTGCTGCAATCGAATGAGGCGAGAGTGAAAGCGAAACGGTGCGTTGAGCGCTATCTTGTTTTCGTTTATTGTGCATCCCAAGGCATTTATAGTCATGAAATTAATATATTACGTTAGCGTATTTAACAGACTTTTAATGCTGTGATTATGATATATGTATTCGTAGAAGTGCGTTTTCCCATGGACATAAAATCTTCTGAACGCTTATTCTGCGAGTAAAAACTTCCGTCACTGGGACTCGAACTGCAGACCACCGGATTATAGCACACACAATACTTCTACATCATTTGGTATTTGGACAGCTATATCTCATCAGGCGGACGCATCACGGATGAAGTGTCAGCATCCTTACAGAAGGCTCGATTGGCATTTGCCAACTTGAGATATTTGCAGCGCCGTCGCTACATCCGATTGTCTCTGACGAGTTGAATGTACATTGTAGCACTTTGGTCGGTACGGCTATACGACTCAAAACAACAGGATAAAGACAGACTGTCGGTATTCGAACACCGCTGTCTTCGTAGCATTGCACGAGTCTGGTGAAAAAACCGGACATGCAATGATGAGGTTAGGTGCAGAGATTTAGGTAACCGCAGTCGTTCACCGGAGCAAGCGGATAGAGTTGACTGGGATGAGTTACGCATGTCACCAAACAGTGTGCAACGGCGCGCTGTTTGTCGAGGCAGGCAGCGGACGGAAAGAGGACAACGGCGGTCAAACTAAGGTGTGGAATGCGGGTACAAAAACCCTAACCAAGAAACCATTAATTGGAGACAATGAGTGACACGGATGAGTGTTGCAAACAGTGGCGCTTGTGCACCTACTCGTTATTCGTACAACTGTTGTATAGTCTTATTAAACTATTTTCTCCTTGACTGTGCTCTCAACATTCCGATCTTCACTCTGTTTTTTTTTCGTCCAAAGGACAGCCAAAAGACAGCAACAAAACTGGGACACGAGAGTGCATGGTTCATGGGTGTAAATATTGAGCATTTGAAGGGCTGAGAAAGGATACAAAGAATCAGCTGGAATTTAGTCTTTTGGATGTGATGGCAATTCATGTCGTCCGCACTTTCTTTCGAAATTATTGTCGGCACAGAGCAATACAATGTGTGCACCTTACTAAGATTGCCCAAGCCAACGGTCAAGCACTGATTGTCTTCCGCATCCAACCAATCGAGTAGGGTATCACATTTACCACAACAGTTAGAATTATAACTCACAGGCAAGTACGGCATGAGTTTGTTAGCAAAAAAAACGAAAACGAAAACAGAACGGAAACATCAAATGTTCGCGGTTATTTGTGAACACTCACCATTACGTGCTTCGAATTCAGTCGGAAATTGGGCACTTTCAGCTCCGGACTATGCAAGAATTCCATCGCTTTGGCAATGTCGACGGCGAATCGCATTGCCTGACGTTGACTGACCTCCACCGCGCCGACATTTCCATCGGTCACGGTATCCACGCGTTGGTGGAGCACATCAAACAAACTGCCATATTGCATATAATCACTGACCAAACAGAGTCTAGGTGTGGCCGTGAAAATGGCCAGCACAGGCAGAATGTTCGGGTGATTGAAAATACGCAGACGCGGGAACTCTTCTTTGAAATCTCGGGCCTGAGGTACCCCAAAGGGAACAAGGGAGCGGCGGCGGTGGGGGAGAGGAGGGAAGTAACTGTGAACTTGTTTGTATATTTAACATAGACACACTACATCAGAAACTCGTGACCAATTAAGCACCACCAATTGTATTACGGGACCATTATACTCTCGTCTCAATTGACGGGGTCTTCTCTTAAAGAGACAAATAAACCAATGAGGTGAAGACATCCAACCGTCAGCTTCAGAATGTGAAAATCGACAAGACAGTCGTATTATTATGGGGAGCAATACTTCCTGAGGATAAGAATCTTCAAAAAGAGATGATGCTAACTCGTCATAAGGCAGGATTTCAAGTGGTGGTGGTAGTGGTCAAGCGATTTAAGTCACTGATACCGATATGCTTTGATCCCAAGGGACCGAGGTTCGAACCCTGCCACCGCCACTCAATTTTGGTGATAAGAAGCGTCACTGTCGGCCAGATCAATACCACGACTGCCCCGGTGAAGCCTTATGCGGTTTGTCAATCCAAGTTCCAGGGTTCAAGTTGCCGACTTCCATAAATGAGCCGCAGGTCCCCGGGACCATGAAGTTTATCTACTATGATGTTCATCACACAACAGTGTGTGTGTAATTAAAAAATGCCGCGAACGAAAAAGGCTTCGATAAATAGCACTGACGCTCAAAAAGATCAGCATCAAACTGAATGAGTAGTACACACTCAAACACGCAACATGTGAGAAACACTTAAACGGTCACAATTGTAAACATATCCAGGGCAAGCAACCACGCACTGATTCTTCCATGACGGATTGCCTTTCGACGCACAACATTCACGTCACGCGCGACCAGAAGAGCAATCATTGCGAACGGTGTGAAGGACCGGTCAGTCATGACAGTCATGCCAGTCATGACAATAATGGAATGAATACAGATAGTAGTAAAATAATATCTGCTATCTACCGGTAGTCTCAAAAACAAGCTCAGGGTGTTTGCCACAGCAGTTCGACCAGTCCTACAATACGGCCGCTGAGAGCTGACGACGTCGAACGATCGGAGTTCCTCGATCACTGATGCCTTAGATTCATCCTGAAAGTAAACTGGCGAGACAGGGTTGAAGACTTCGACCAACTTGGCCTTCCGACGGTGTACGGCACTCGCCGATGGAAAACCAACTGGAATAACATTTGCAAGGATGTTGCAGCCAACCGCCAAGCACGGGCGGCCGCCATCAGAGATATTCATGGAGCCGGCTTATTCTTTCCAAGGAGCCAGCTGTACCTAAGCAAGTAAGTGCTTATTTACGGTGAACTGAAGGCGCCGTTTTATCACAACGAAAACTGCCTCATATGCTTGGAACAAGACAGTGATCGAATGGAGAGGTGATCAAAATTGAAGTTCACTTGGGTCCGGAATCATCGATAAAACAAAAAAGAAATGCTCCAAACCGCTTATAAAGCGTGCAGTTAGGGAATCGACTGTTTCAATAAAATATATCGGCATGACGGTCATCCACTACCCGATCAACGAACCAGTGTTGGCGAGTGAGAATTCGTTAGCGGAAGCCGGATTCAATCTACAAAATCGGTAAAAATAATTTTAGGGGGCAAGGGTTTGTTTAATCAAAGAAAAATTTCTTTACTTAATCGCTAAATATAAACAGCTTTTACGTCGTGAACCGGGAATTTGCTAGAATACAGACACACGAAATCCTGACTATCTCGAGGGTGTCTTGTTTACGTCTGGAGAAATGTTTTCAGGCAGTGCGTCTCTATTGTTTTGCTCAGCAAAACAATATGAACTGATTTATTTATCATACAATTAGCAATTATGACTTGTTAGATATGATCGGGACTCAGGAAGAAATGTGAATTATAATACTATCTCCCTACGTCGTTCCCATTCGTTCACGCGTCCCGAGTTTCCACATATGCTACAACATGAAAACTTCTATAAGCGGAAATCTTTGTGTCCCAACTAACCGAGAGAGAGAGAGAGAGAAAGGGAGGGGAAAAATAATCAATGTGTAATTGCGTGCGCTTTGTCTGTTCGTAAATGCATGCCAGGTCTCTCAGCAACCTGTCCCGATAGATTTGGTCTGGAAATTTAGTGAGCCAAGTTTGTCTGAAGTTTTATTTATATTCATATTTAATGTTGTCCGCCTTTGTCATATATCTCCCACTGGGGTTTTCGGTGGTTCTCCATTCCCATTACCAGGGATTAGGTGGTCGGTTACCACTGCTAAATGGTAATTCATTGTGATTAACATAGTTTATCAGCTCTGTTGTTTATTACACACGGTTGTACTAAAAGTGGAACTTTCACATGTTACGCCTCTCAATTCACATTGTCTTATTATCAGTCCTTTTGCAAGGAAAAACCCCGAGAAAAAATCTCGCCCCACCAATTAGAATTCCAACACAATGTGACAAACAGCATGTTAAAAACAATGGAAAATATCACCATTTCTGATCTACAAAAATCATCATTATTTGGAGGCACACACGAACACGCAGAATTCTACATACTGATATAAGAAGGCCTCACTCTTCTGTATCATTTTTCAGCTACCTGAGGATACCCTGAACGTTAAAATCAGAAAGTCTGATTCGCTGAAGAATTCACCAAAACCCCAACGCATTCCGTCGCATAACGTTATGAGTGACCAAAGAATGTAACCCATCTCAAGATTGAGGTGAGTGGTGTTCACAAGTAGCGTTGCACAAACACATTCTCAGGGAACAGGAAAGCGAAATTCATCTCCACACAACGACTTTACCTGACGAACTGTACAGTTGCGTAGCTTCAGCATTTTCACCACAACCGGACAACGTCGAAACGAGCCTTTCAATACTTCAGCTCCGTGACCATCGGCAAGAGCGCCGGTCAGTTCCACATCTCGCGGATCCCACGATTCGCCGTCTAGCTTGTACAAAGTTGCATCCCGAGCCCTGGTTTTGGTCCCGATCCAACTGGTATCACGGAACGGACGACGATGGGACAGATCGTGACCGAGAGCCTCGGCCAGTGGAGCCAACAGGGTGGCAGCACGTGGACGAGCTATTTCCAATGGGGTTTCACCGTATTTGTTCTCTTGCATCAGACAGGCTCCATTTTTTATCAAATACTGTGCACATCAAGGAAAAATAAAATGAACAACGCCATATTGCCGTATAATAAGTGAACTAGACGAAAATAAAATTTCAATGCACTAGGATGCAACAGGTATCTAAACAATGACAGTGTACATATACATAACGTCCTTTGAAAATAATACGTTGAGGTTGATTACACAGATTTGCTATATATATGTACATATATAGTGCACAGCCTTAATACCATACTCATATTATTGGAAACCTTCTGTGGTTCGTCAATGGTTAAAGACTTTCATTATCGTGATCACGGGGATTGGGCGTTCCACTGCGAATGGAACAAAAAACGAAATCAAAAACTAGAGTTCAAGGTACATTTTTAATTGAATATAGATTCAAAACCCCAAACAAACACAGCACACTTCAGAAGCCTGAGACTCCAACAACAAACAATCAATCGAACGAAAGACGGGTTCACGGATACTGAAGATTTCCATTTCAAAATATAATAAGCATAATCTTACAGCGGAATGCTGTGAAACAAACTTCAATGACTGTAGCCAAACTCATAAAAAGGTAAACGAGTACGCCTAAGGAGGATAGGGATTGGGCCTATTATGGGAGATAGAGAAAGAAAGTGAACATCTATGGGCAATACATAGAGAACACAGTCCAACTGTACATAAACACGTTTTTAATCATTCTGGTCTGACAAAAAGATCGCCACTGCTATCGGTTTACTGTCATGGCCTTCAATGTCTCCAACCATCCAGTTACAGATTCTTTTGGACCCCAACGCGGAAGATGAGGGACAACTACGCTACCCAATCGCGCTGTGCATTTCACGCCCCATTTTCACATCACCTGTTGACCTACACGTGGCCTTCTCCAGTCTGAAGCGAACACAGAAAATAAGACACGGTGTACTAAGCAGCTGTCTACGTACATTTATCACACGACTAAGTTCAGAATTAGCTGAACAAATCACGGTAAAATAATCTGTATAGTAAAGTAAAAGTTCCCTGATTTGCCACTGACAGCCTGCAAAGGTTGAGGCATGTAAATTCTCCTGGGGGATTCAAAACCGGAGCTTTTGATTAGCATTCCATTGAGGGTGGGGGGATGGAGTATAGTTCAACCGATCTCATGCCTCCCCCGGAACGGAGTCAAACGTCGAAGGTGCCCAATAGAACCAGTGGCCACTGTCAAACAAATATGTGTGTGGTTTGTACGCCTCTTCTTAGTTGGTTTAGAATCAAGGCTTTAGCCAACTCTCCTAGATGAGGTGCTAGTGATTCACCGACCCGGTTATATCTCCGGATGTTAGCTTTTCGTTCCCTCATCGTGGTGGGAAAACATCTACGCCACGGGAAGGCAGTGAGTAAGTGGAAAAGAAACTACAAGAACCCATAATATGAGTGGAGCGCGTCGATCATCCCCAATCCAATTTCGGTGTCATCTCAGCATGCTGTACTCACCGATCGGGGATTGTAAAATAAACTGTACTATCTCTACTGTATGGGCTCTCACATGGGGCAAAACTCATCACTGCTGGGCGAATCTTAAGAGCGGTCAGACTATGACAGAGAGAAAAGTTCGGGAAGAAGTCGATCAGTAGGATTAGTCTCTCTGGTTAGGCGGAATTTTTCGGATTGATCTAATTGATAGCTAAATATGACTGAGTATCATACATAATGACAATCGTGCATCTCACTTTCCGTTCACATTCAAATTTTTTTCATATTCCAGTTCACTCTCATACTTCGATTGATTTGGGAACAAGGTGCATAGACAATGGATTATAACCAAAAAATCCAATGCACGAAACTGAGGAGTTGACAACAGTTTGAAATGAAACTCACTTCGGAAATTTCCAAATGATTCCAGAAGCAAGCATAGTGCAACGGTGTGTTCCCGTGCTCGTTTGGCATGTCCACATTGAAACGATGACAGTTCAGCAAAAAGTGAACTACATCAATGTGACCGTGTGAGGCGGCCAGATGCAGTGCCGTATCGTCACCCATATTGGTGGCATTCAGCCGCGCTCCACGCATGACCAACAAATCAACCACGGGCAGTTTGCCCTCACGCGCAGCCCAATGTAGCAGGCTGAACCGATGCTCATCTCCCTGGTTCACATCGTTCCCGATATCATCCAACCACAGGCGGACCTCTTGTAAATTGCCCTCGCGCACATGTGCAATTATGGTCTCCATTGTGCAAACGAAATTTGGATGAGTCGCAAATGTGTGACTCAGATTAGTGGCTGAATAATGAACGAGAGAGGAATGACTGGATAAGTGTGGTCAAGTACATAGCCAACGGAGTGGGTCAGCATGCTAGAATTAGGGTGATTTATGTGCCTAACTTGAACCCTGATAATATTAAACCAGCGGATGAAACAGCGGCTTTACATAGCTTATCAGTTTACGGCTCAAGTCTTAAGTTGCTAGTTGTTATGAGGAGATAGTAGATCTTCAGGACTATCTGATTCACCGCTCCTATGCATTGTGCTAATGCTCAAGTAGACTAAGTTAGTGTCATCAGGGTGTGTCAGCATCTAAGAGTTGCGGTTCGAATCCAAATACCAGCCAACTCTAGCATTAGACACTTTACCCGAAGTTCGGTGGAATAGTACGCTTAACATACCTAACCTTATGTCATTCTCTACTCGAAGTCTCATGGTCGAAGCCGCCGACTCTCATAGCCTAAGATATGGGTCCAAGTGTAGAGTAAAAAATATCTTCGGGTTCGAGGATAATGGTTCATAAATTTATTTATTTATTTTATTCACCGTCAACTGTAGTTAGTCTTATTCAATCCCTACATTATGCTGTGCAAGAACCGCCAGGATCTGAGTGCTTGGGGTATCAATAGCAAGCCATGGTCAGTGTTTCCCAGTATCTTTTCCCAAAAAGGCAGAAAATAACGGACTTATTTCGGTCATTCAAGTGTGCTACCACATTCTCATTGATAGCAAAATTTTGCTGAATCTTCAGATTATGCGGGAGTACAACAAGACGATAGCTCATGCAGCCACAAATTAAAAAACACAACACACAGAACAGACTGAAAAAAGGATAGGGATTAAAAGGAACACACAACTATAGGACACGGGATTTATATTTACACAGAACCGGGTTTACATAAACTCAATTTCATCAGGAAACCCAATTCCTCGCGTCTCATTATCGTTTCTTAAAAACACACGGGTTCAACTTGAGCGGGGGCAACTGGATCACAGATTTATCCGTCAGGTCGGCAATCTTTTTCAACCGCGCCCGTACGAAATACGTGTCCTTGGTGGTTTCGGACATCTCCACAGCGAAACCGTAGAATTTCAATTTCTTCAGGAAATCACCAAACTTGTCGGTGAAACGACTAGCCACATCCACAATTAACAATTCGCCACTGAAACGAAAAAAGAACAAGGCGGTAATGAGACTAAGTTGTGTGGTACGTTTGGTTACTTCATGGAGATAATGAGTAAAACCGTACTATAGGAAACGGATAACTATCC
>UZAN01049745.1:0-15316 GCA_900618425.1 Echinostoma caproni
GGTAAATCATTATTTACATCTCTTGATTGGTTGACTGAAGGCGGTTTCGCCGTGTGTGTTCCCATTGGATCTTGTGGAAAGGTCCTCACAGGTGTCTTGCTACCTCTCTTTTAGAGATGTGAGTTTATCTATCTCTGATATCAGTTTCCTCATCATTCGCAAGTTTAATTTTCTCAAACATAATGCAATATATATCCTTGCTTCATGATCCCTTGTTCTCTTTCAGCCAGTGATCCGTTTGAAGCAGAGGTCATTTCCATAGTGGAAGGTCAGTTTGATTGTATTGTCTACAAATTGCGCTTACGTTCTATGCATTATCACATCACATTCTTCCGGTTTGCGGGATGGGATTCTCATTTGGAAAACCGAGCACCATGACTGAATGTGCCCAATGATTTAGGGGTGATTGTGACAGGCTTCACCCATGGTTCAGCGAACTGCACGGGTCTTGCGCAATTAACAACGGAAATGGTTTTCACGATCCCGAAAATACCTATCATTAAACAGAAATATTTCCGTGAAGACGAAATCATGTAATCCGAACCTGATTTCAAAGTAAAATAAAACAACTGAGGTAAATAGTTAATTAAAAGGAGAAGGTTTTATTTGGCAGAGTATATTTAGACAAATTCTCTAAAATTGGTCTACTGATTTCAACATCTCGTGTGGGCATCGGCTATTACCCTCCGCTTCAACGGAGCATCCGACAAACAATGAAAAGCTACTTTAGGCCAAACGTAGAAGATATATACGTAAAAACAACTGACAAATAAAACGACTTCCATTTCAGAAAAATCTCACATTATCCACAAAGATGATGTTCTCACCATACAGAAAGAATTCCTTTCATCTTTTCATATCTTGAACAACTTAATCAATTGTAAAGTTTTCCCGTTGTAATAAGAACACTAGAAATACCTTGTATCCCCATACAGTCTCATAGAAAACAGACAAGTAGAAGAGTTTGATGAACCATACATATGGTACATGAGTACCTAGAACGGCCAAACTTCATGTTTCCGTTCCCGTTTTCGTGCCAAACAGCTTTAAACGGGGTATAGTCGAAACGCTGTTGCAGCTAGAATATGTACCTGCAGTAAGGATAGTTTGCAGTGGAGTAGGAAAAGCACCAATCAGTGATTTCTGAGACGCCTGAGAATAATGAATTAGAACATGAAGTTCCAAAGAAAAAGATTCATACTTACCTCCTCGTCAAATGTGACGGCATCCACTTCTTATTTCAAGATAGTTCGGGAACTGCGGCTCCATCACACGGTTTACAACAATCCTCATCGGTAGTCCATCAAGAATAGAGGAGAGTTAAACACCAATCAATCGATTCACGTGGCTAAGGTTATTTTGTAACTTCCCTTTTTCAAGACTACAAGCATGCATTACTCCTCAACACAAGGACAATCATATTGAACCACAATACAATTCGAGCCATCGAGCATCTTATGGCACCTGTTGTCGACGAATCCATTTTGGAACCGGTCAAAGATCAACTTCCCGCCCATACTGTTAGATATTGTTTGTACTTGAATACGTGTTCTTGTGAGCTAACATGCATAGACGCACCAACAGACGTCTATCTGAGCGATTCCGAATGCTTCATCTGGCGTGGAGTGACCAGGTCCATCAACGAACAGTTGGATTGTTTCACACCTCGTGCACTCATACCACGAGGATGGCTTGGCTAAGGTAATTCGCTTCTCTATTTAGTTCTCAACCGTCAATCAAAGGAAGTTTGAAGTCTAATAATGGTCACGACAAAGGCGATTGGTATACACCTACAATATACCTCAAATCCAATACCCCCAAATACCATGCTGTAGAATACTCGGTCATNTCAGAGCTACCACTGCATTCGACTCGTTCGTACCGCTCTCTTCATGCATCTGAGTGATGATCAAGGTTTGAGCGGTAGCCGGTCGTGGAGCTGAAAGTTTCAATATTTCCGATGCCTGATGTAAACTGCGATGCATTCACAACAAGATTAGTCAAGAAAAATGAGCTTACAAATGGGAATTCGTCGTGTATATAACCAACGATGCGTGAACTAAAAGGCTAGGACGACCTGGTTGGGTCGCATTAGCATTGTACGGATCCATCAAATCAACTGGTGATCTAACCCGGGACCTCACAGGCAAAACGTAAGCATGCTACTCACTTGGTCACCGGGTAGCTGATCAGACCGTTTTTCATTTTTCATTTACATGATATAGCACAACCCATCTTCGCGAGGTTATTGCAGGCATCGCGCTTCGCTCATCTCAACAATAGCCTCCGGGGTTATGACTCGGTAGGAAACATTCAAAACCTAACTACTTGTTTCAAGTGAGTATTGGAGGATTTGATTCAATCTCAAATGACAATTTATCGTGTATATAACAAACGACGCGGGTTCGATCCGCAGTTAGGTCTTTGGATTCGCACAGTTGATGAGACCTAACCAGGTCGAAACAGCTATCCAGTGCTTCTTGGCGTTTCATTTCACGTTTCAATTCCCAAATATACACGACGAAGTCCCATTTTAAATTGAATCAAATCCTAAATTCCTCACTTGGTAATGAGCTTCTTCATGCAATGTGCGTCGTTGCAACAATTCAGTAATGCTTGGTACGTAATTCTTAGCCTTCTGACTTTGAGATTGATCATTAAACAATGTTTGCATTAAACTATTTGGTACCTTCTTTTTTGTCCCAATCAGAAATAGAGAGTAGTAAGTTGTTTCGGACTGCTTACAACCCATTGTGTACCCACTAGGCATACGGTTCTCGCCGCAAAATGACAACATTCCTGGCCCATTTCGCTTGCTGTACTACTGGTAATTTTAACATAAATTATCCATTCCTCTCATACGAACTCACAGCAGTTAAGAGTGTACGAATGTCGGTCTAGTCTTTGTCTTACTCATTTCTAGGACGTTGGAACCGAACTAAGACAAACACTGCGAGATGTTAACATTTCTTGTAATCTCTTCAGTCGCTACAACTTAAAACAATCTGGTATTTATACAAGCAAGTTTTGCTAATCAAGTTATGTAACCCAATATTATGTGCACAAACATTCCTTGCTCAATCAGTTAGACTGCCATGGACTTGATTTCTCACCCCACCCTCTCCCCAGCTTCCCTGACTGTTGTCCGTTTTATCACTGTAGTTATCAATACCTGTTGGTATAAATACCAGATTGTTTTACGTTGTAGCGACTGAAGAGATTAAAATAAATGTTACCATCTCGCAGTATTCGTCTTCTTTCGGTTCTAACGAATTGGATAAAGGGGACCGAATATTTCATTTCTAGGAGTTATTTGCGAGTATCTATAATTTTTTTGTGGAAGGGGGTTGCCTGGAAGAGAACTGTGTGAGTGTGACCGCACACTACACAGTCTAGTCCTCTCCTGGGTCGACTCATTCGCTGTGCCAATCCGCCGGTTTATGTGCCAGGTTACTTCCCCGCAGGGATACATGGTAGCCATAGTATCTCATACTTCCACTTTCTTTCACATACGCCAGTAGAATTTTTACTTGAACCCGCATTGTCGTAGTCTATGGACGAGAAGCAGAACAACAAAGCCCTATCCCTACGCCACAAGCGGAAATTCTCTTATTTCCTCGGGGACCAGCAGCTACCACATACTTCAAGCGAAAAGGACTTAGGTATTGTTGTTCAGGAGGATTCAAGCTGCTCCAACAACTGTACTAAGGCTTCGTCTGCTGCTATGAAGAATATCGGCTTACTTCGGCGAGTCTTTGGCCGGGTTGAATCATCACTATTCCCACGTTTGCTATCAGCGTACATTCGACCGTATACAGAGTACGCCATCCAAGCTTGGAGTCCATGGCTTCAGCGTGATCGCAAGATGCTTGAGTGTCCACAAAGGATGGCCACCAAGATGGTCAAGGGATTCCAATACCTATCATACGAGGACAGACTGCGATCATTGGGACTATATTCCGCTCAGTATCGCCGAACTCGAGGAGACTTGATTTTGACGTATCAAATACTGAAGAACCCAAACCATCCTTGTCGATCGCTTCTCATGTTATCGAACAATGTGCACCTAAGGGGACACCGTTTCAAACTACTGATTCCAAAGTCTCGACTGGATTGCGGGCGCCAGTCTTTTGCTGTCAGAGTATGCAAATCTTGGAATGTCCTTCCATCTCATGTCGTTTGTGCACCCACTATTGAATCTTTCAAGCAGAGACTCGACAAAATCTTGGCACACCTCACATTCGTACACTAAAGGCAAACGGGATTCACTGTAGCCTACATTGTCTATCTCCTACCCGGAACTCTATGTGACCCCTGTTTTGATGTGTAACGATTCATCTATGTAAACATCCTATGGGACAAGAGAAGCACCAGCTTGTAAGCTATTCCCATAATAAAACTTTGACTTTGATTTTGAACACAGTCATTGATGCATTCAACGCTTACTATAGTTACATGCTAAAATGTCCTCCCTCACCCTGCATTACATTGCATAGATACAGATCGAATAATCGAGGTAGAAACCGGTAAGTTGTTAGGAAATTAAACTGAAATTTACAATGAATGGCTTGTCTGGCAGCGTAGGGAGAAGGTTGGCTTCCAGCTTGTTACCCTACTCTATCATCAGCTTCTATCATCAGCTGGTGGCCGTTACTATTGAGCATTGCACAATTACATTTTAATGTATTCTTAAACTTTTTGTGGTCCTACATCCTACTAGTAAAACTTTCAATAGACAATGAGAATTCAAAATCACGTGTCACAAACGAGGATGGGAGTTGAAATAACAGTGGACAGAAAATCAAAAGGTCACTGTTATTTACTTGCAGTTCGCAAATGATCAACACGAGTTGTCTGTATTCAAAAGAGCTGACTGATTGACTAGATAAGAATTCTTCCTATCAAAGAGCAAAGAGCTACTGATGATGAGAAGCAGTCTATATAAAACAAACTATATTAGAATTCAAGGAAAATTGTGTACGGGTTTGCTTTAAATGCTTTAGCTTGAGTAAAACCTATCCATCAGGAAAACTCCCGTATTTGTTTCTTAGTGCTGAAGACACCATAAGCCTATTCTCTTACGTGACAACGACATGTCATGAATTATTCGCACCAGTTCCACGGCGACTCGAGTGGAACACAGTGAGAACACAGGACGAACTTAGTCGGTGGAGAAGAGCACATATAAACGGACGGGTACAAGCAGAACACTGCCACTTCACAAGCACTGATAAGGTTATCTCGGCTGGAGATGAAACGTTTGAAAACAAATCACCAAGCTCGGGGAACGTTTGTCGACCAACTTTTGTGCATTACTCCAGTAAAATTTTTAAAATCTGAAAGCCTCCTAATAGACAGTGACGGTCATTCCTTTATTTGCAAACGAGGCCGTATATCAACCGGTTTCCCAAGCACATACAGACACACAAACACACAAAAGCAAGCCCCGTTGTCATCATTTTTTAGCACGTAAAACCAACCCCATTAGACATTTCAAAATTTGATGTTTATCTGACGTATCTTCTGTTCCTGATGTCACAAAGGCGTTTCTCAAGCAATTCTCCCCTCTGTTCCTCGGTTCCATCACAACAGCGAAAAATGCTGGTAAGTCACTCAAAAGATCACTCACTTGTTGGGGCTTGAGCATATTCGATATGTTTGACGAGGGGGGTTGTATTCTGATCCAGTTCAACCGGAAAGTTCAAACTGCTTTCTTGTCAATTTATAGACCCCCCACCACACGCACAGAAATTGGGTGGCAGTAAATTGTATGCGTTGTACCAAAGCACACGGTACACGATCTCCAATGGCCTACACAAATCGGGCAAATATCCATAGTTTTTATTAGCTCACAGTTCGTGAATTACACGCACACGAATCAGCTAACCCCGGATGTACACAAATCGGAGTGCTGGCAGTACCTATTACTGACCGAGCTTCGAAATGCCTATTGCAACCCTGGTAAGTAGGGATTGATGTCAGCCTGATTGATCACAGATATATACATATACATATCGGTTCTTCACCTGATATGGCTGTTACTTCTCAGTCTACTTGTTCTAGTAGAGATGCGGGGATGTACACCTTGGTGGTTTTGTCCCTGCGCTTCAAGCCAGCTCATATTGGATAGATTCTTCCACGCGATTGTGTTGCATGTAAAATAAACATGAGACGAATCTTTTCTGGAAGGGCACGTAATTGATTTTGATGAAAGAATCTGTAGTTTATCCACTCAGCCGTTATTCATTGATACAACACAAATTAAATTATTGTTATTACAACCAACAACTTGAAAAAATGAAATTCTTAGATAGGAAGTGTTACTCAAACGGGATGCTATTGTAGAAACCAGTATTCATTATATTTTTACAAACTGGACAATGTGGTGTTCATGGGAACTCTTGACCTGGCACCGTATGAGTAACTCATTTTTGGCTATTAGCTGATCACCGAGGTTAGAAATAAAATTAACTGCATTCGTTTGATTGCGACCAAACTATGATCGATTAACATGACTCGACATCTGATCATTTGTCCTCTTTGATCGCCCCAGTTATCGAGGCCTTGACGTCCACGAGTAAGTGTGCATGCATATGTGAGTTCCGTATCCGGTATGCCCATGATATTCTAAAAACACTTAGAGTACAATTGTCACTATTCTCATTCCCTGATAACCATTTGTCAGGAACCGAAATGGCGTCGAATGGTAAGCAACGGGGATTGCAAATTCTTTCGCACGTACAAAAAAATAAAGAAACGGTTGAATAAACTGCAATCGATCTCATTTCAGGCCGTTTTCTTGTTCCGAAATTCATTCAAACACTTTGAACCCCCCGCCCCATCCACTGTTTCGAATTCAGACCTTTTGGCCAAAGCTATTGGTAAGCATAATTTGACCCTCGCGACAGTCTGAAAATGAGGACACTTTGATTTCCATCAAGGTCATCGGTGATATCTTACTTCCGAAGTTCGCACTCATTGTTTTCTGAAACCAGATAGGGATGTGCTGCGTTACTCGGTTACGTAATTGGTCCTCGGTTCTGCCGATGAAAATGACCGAGCATTCACACTTGATCTGATTCGGCTTGGGGGGACAGTGGTTATTTCACCGATGGTATTGGCAACCATGATTCAAGATAACTTGTGCAAACCTGTGTTTTTTGGCTTCTTTATTTAAATTCGTTAAGGGGAAACTATGCTTCCAATTACATGGTATTGTCAAAACCGAAATGAGCTCTCATTTGTGAATTTTCTTAAGAAATCCACAACCGGAGCATTTCGTGAGGTGGAAGGGAATTGTGACCATTCGCAACCCTAGACACCAACCCCCGACCATACTGAGGCTTTCGGATTACTTTTGGTTCGTCGATCTGGTTGTTTTTGTTTGTATCAAACAAAGTAGAGAAAGTAAAGGGCTGAGAAAAATGCTTTCTGATGCACAAAAGGTTTACTACAAAAAAATAAGCACCACATTTTCTCGAATTATGCTCCACCAGCGTTCGTGCACATAATTCCATGCGCTCGAATCATTTGGTGAAAAAGCTCAACCCAGCGGAGGCGGGTAATCTTCCTAGGTCGCTGTGGTGACTTCCACAGGGCGAACACCAGGGATCGCCTGCCACGCTTGAATTCACCAAAATCACCGATACGCAGTGCTTTTTAAAGACGAGTCATCACCAAATTTAGCTCGCAAATTGATCAACACTTTGCTGCTGCTTTAAACCACATTTTTAGTCCTAGAAAACAATCACCTTGCAGTGAAACCAACTGAGTAAAGTCCTTACTGTCCGAGTACATAGCGACCCTTGTATGACTTATAAACTGTGCTCGGCTGTGTTGATATTTGGTTCTGGGTGATTTACAATCGTTTAGCAATATTCGCAATAGATTACACTTCACCTTTCCCTTACTCCGTTACCTGCTACTCGTGCTCGTGTACTGCGTCGCCGGAGCCGTTTCGCTCAGCCCTGATATGCTAAGTTTGGTTACCGGATCTTCATCTAGGCTAGGTCATTGCTGTATTTTTCTGGGGTTTGGTCATCCGAGACCATGAAAAGTCTGAAACCCCAAACGAACTTCTATTGACTATCTCCTCGTCCGTACATAAAATGCTAAACCGAAGTCACTTTTAAATGATAAGGAATGCCTGAACAATGTTGACTGTGTGCTATCTGCAATATATAAAGGCAGAAAACGTGTCTCAACCATCGGGAGTGTTCGCTTAGCCTGCTCCGTAAATAATCACTAACATTAATCGAATAAATGCAAATCCAAATCCAACCGGAGATCTACTTCAAACCGTTTGGTGGTTCTGAGCGTCAGCCGAGCTACCGTTCTTAAAATAAAAGTGCACAACGACAAAATCAACCACTAGGTTTTTCAGAATCAAACAGCTTATTCCGTAAACAGCATAACAGTCTGGTGAAACATTTGATTCATCCAGAACGCAGAATAGTTCAAAAACTTTACTTAATCGTTAGAAAACTCTTTTAGAATGTACAGGACCATATACCATGTCCGAAAAACGCCGTGGGATGAAACGATGCAAGGAAAACTATAGAATGGTTCCGATCAAATATTTGGCATGTACATTCACGGTTCTATTCACGGTTGGATGTCTTGCCATTCAAACTGATGCAGTATCACCCTTGGTAAAGTCCGATGAATTGGAAACCGCTGATCGAGATTACAAAATCTCTGATTTAACAACTGAACGCACCAAATTGTTTTAACAAGACGTGGGATAGCCGCGTGTAGCCTATGCGAAATGAAGACAGTAATCAATTAGACTTCCTTATCGATCGAGTCAATCAAAGTGCTTTGATTCGGGTGTTTGCATTAGTGCAGGTCAATATGCGCCACCCGACTTGACGCGCAGCTTCCGGAAGGGACAAGCAGTGCTGTGCACACTTGATCTACTGCGTTGACCGCTTGTAAATTCCCAAATTTAAATTTTCAGCGCTGCCCAAAGTATGGTGATCCTATACTACTTATTTTAAATGGTTAATGTCAATTTTTATTTTGAATTCATGGGTTTACAGAAAAAGCATTCATCATGTGCTATGGCTAAGGAGTTTGTATGTTGGCCATGAGGGACCCAAAACTAACACTTGATATTCAGTTTTTGTACTGGAGAATTTCGAAATCTTCTCACTTTGTGAAACGTATATTATCAGGTATTTAAAGTAGAACCCCGTGTCATTTTATTAAACATATCAAATTTTTCATCGCCATCAGAAAAAGGACCTCCATGTAAGTTAAAACCACTTCATACATAGAAAGATACTTTAAAAATAACCAGATCCCATCACCTCAATCTGAGTTAACCATCTATTATTTGAGTTGAATAGAGCAATTTGTGACTGATCTGACTGAACGTTTGCGAATTAGTTGTTATCAGTGACTGAAGTTGTATCTTACCTCATATTACGCAAAGAAAGTGATTTACAGCAAAAACGGTCTTCATCCGTAGTTAAACATTTTGGATTAAAAGAGAATTTAGAAGGGCGAAAATTGTAGCGGATTCACCGTGTTCATGCTTTCTTTTTTGAACAGTTGGAAATTGTGATCGAGAGCAACAAATCACCACAGACTGGTTACGATTTACTTTAGCTGTTCCCGGGTTTAAAAGTGGTACGGGAATCGAGCCCCGCAGGACCTTGAAGTAAGCTTCCGATGAGTGACATTTCACTTGGGCTATGTATTGGTTAGTTGTATTGGTAAGCTGTATGGCTCGCTTGGATGAGTAAAAACCCAAAGTAGTAGTTTACAGAAAAGGACAATAAAACAATCACCGAAAGAGGGGAGGTCGGTAACTTGTTAGCCAGATGCATTCGCGGTGGAAACAACTGCTTTCTCAACTAAATTCCCCTTACAAACCTTCGGTTGATGGCCAAAACCTGATGCGATCGAATGCATCTGAAGTGCATGATTGATTCGCATTCTTATCTGATTGTACCCGGATTGAATTTTGGATCACATGTGCCAGTCATTCATTGGTTTAGTCAGAAGCTATCTCTCAGCACTGTTTTACTGTATCAGACAAATATAAAAGGCTAACGAATGTGAAATAGACTGCTAAGCTGGGCGCCATTTTAACCAGTCCACTGGGGAACGGGTGGACCTTCTTTTCAGCGAAAAGGAACATACTGCATTTTGTACGGAAATTGTTTTGTGTGTGTGTGCATTCCTCTGGTATAAATATTTACTCCCATTTATGAATTTACAGCCATGTTTGCAAGTTAGTTTCCCTCCATTTTGTTTCAATTATTGGTTTGATGTATTCAGTTGAAATGGCAATTTCAAAGGTGATGAGAAAGTGAATTAAATCGAACGACACCAAGCTTCTCGCTGTTTAGGTCCCTGAACAAGCGACACGCTGGCGATTTCATTCCACTACCTAAATTATCCACGGTATCATTGCCGTTCCACGTTTATGGTGAGGATAGTTGAGCACCAAAGTGTGTATAGAAACCGCTTGAGTCTATCGGAGACCTTCGATCTAGTCAGAACTGCGCTGCCGCGGGATGGTTTTCAGTTGAGAGCAATGTGCTCCTCCGGCCAGCTGAGAATACATTTCTATGATTTCACGTGAATAATGGAGGATTTGGTTAAATTTCAAATGGGAATTCGTCGTGTATATAGCAAATGAAGCGTGAACTGAAAAGCTCGGAAGCACTGGACATTTGTTCCGACCTGGTTGGGTCTCATCAGCAGTACACGAAACCATCGACCCGACTGAAGATCAAACCCGGGACTTCATGGGCAGAACGCAAGCGTGCTACCCACTACGCCACCGAGCAGCTGATCAGACCGTTTTTCATTTTCCATTTACACGATATAGCACAACCCATCTTTGAAAGTTTGTTTCGGGCAACGGACCCTGCTCAACTCAGCACTCGCCTCCGCGGTCATGACTCGGTTGGAAACATTCACAACCTGATTGATTATTTCATGAAAATATTGAAACAGCTGTCCCAGTGCTTCCGAGCTTTTCACTTCACGCTTCATTTGCTAAATATACACGACGAATTCCCATTTGAAATTTCTATGATTGTCGAAATAGTCCCACCGAGCACATTTCAAACAAAACAACAGCCTCTTTTTCAGAGAGATTCGTATTCATGTCAATACATTCCAATATATATCACTACTTTGGAGCAAAACTGTTTTGGGAAAATCGAATAAAACAAAATCATAGATTATTGGAAACAATTTCATCATGAGACCGGAAATAGGTTCACCATGATACCATATTTGTGTATCCGTTCATTCTATCATCGAGATCACTTGTGATACGATGTGTGGGAGGTCGCTGGGTCAGAGAAGCTTTAACACTTGTATAAATTGTTTTTGGGTTAACAGAGGAGGGTTGTGCACACGAGTGTTCACCGCTTCTGTGGTGGGGAACATTCGACAGCGAACCTGTCTCGATAATCGCCCACGAACTTTATACTGAGGGTCCGAAAACCTCGGACACGTCCACAGTGTGATTTGTTTGAGCTAGGTGTGTGTTCAAGAATTCGTTCGGACAATCGCGTTACCCTGCAGTCTATGTGCGTCGTGCCACAGGAACAAGTAAATGAGTATACACAGAATGAGACCGCAGAGTCTGGGACTTCGTCTTTCAGTCGCCAACACATACAGTTGGCTTGGAATTGAATAACACACGAAGTTTGGATGCGCAGAAATTCTTAACGAATGCGTTGGATAGCCTTCGTTTTATGACTTCAGTTGATGTGTCCCCTTTGAACATAAACAAATGTACACGGATTTTTCATAACCTCGGTGTTTTGTAGTAAGTTTTGCGTGTACTGGATCAGCTTATTGACTAAACTATTCGGATCCGCGGTACGTGCAGAAACCGATTTTATGGTACAGAGCTCTTCTTCTAGCGTATCCTCACTGCGTATCTTTCTTGCCTTTTCCGCTAGGCAACGAACCAGGGCCCTTTCATCCTCAGTGACACAATTTCAATGACACTAACACATTGGTTATGGAAATAATTGCGAAAAATTAGAATGGATTGTAAACAATTTGCTCAACCGCGAGTAAGAACCGTAGGCCTGAAAAGCAGAAAATTTTAAACGGTAGGATTATACCGGAGATGAAACAATTCACAAAATTCGTCTAACTTGAACTCTGCCTCCTGAACAATGATTTTACCCCACACTGTCAGTTATCCCGATAAGTAGAAAAAAGAGGTGCGATTCGAAAGACCTTGGGCGGTGGTGGTCAAGTGCTTAGGTTACCAACTTGTGACCCGGGAGTTCCAGGTTCGAACTGCTCCACCGCCGCCGGTCTTCCCTGGAAGCCTTTGTATGGCGGCGGCTCCATTCCTGAATGTTGGCTGTAGATTTGTATATTTAATAAATAAAAGAGGAAGTAAAAAGGCATTTATTATTATTATTTTCATTATTTATTTTAATGCACAGTCTAACAAGAGTATATCTGCCTGAGGGCTAAACGAGATGGAGGCATCAACAGGCGATCAATCATTCGGCACCCGAGGGACGACTCAACAAGTTCAGAATCTCGAACGCAGTTGACATTGCGGATTATTCAAAGAATAAGCAAGGAATATATACCTGAATTTAGTGCTTAGAGAACGAACTTAACTCTCTAGCATTTTCTTGGTAAAATGTCCGAGGTACCAATATTCAGGAGTTAGGAGGCATCTTGGCATTTATTTAGTTACACCTCTCATCCAAATTGATCAATGAGAGCCTTCCGTGCTCGTATTCAATTTGCAGAACTCGGTGGTGAGTAGCGTATCATATTATTTCCCACAAAAAGGATCATTGTCGTTACTTGGACATTTGTTGTTTTACATTTCTTAAAATTTATATTTGCACATGGATAGGACAAACAACTGTACGTTTTTGAAAGTACTTTTTATGCCCTTTCGAGGTTTGTCAGTTACCCAGTGCTCCAGTTCCTTGATCAAGTTGATATCGTAAATGCAGATAAATTGTCTCTTTGGAGATTCGTTATCTAATCACGGTGATAAAACTGTTTTTCCTCCGATTCCGTATTTCATTGGTATATCCTCGCAACACATTTTGCCCTTTGGTGATTGGAGAAGGCAGGTGATAAAAGGGCTTTTACTTTTCTATACTCAGCGTTTTCTTCTCAAATCGTGGTGTTTCAGACTCCGAGCAAACCCAGTGGTCTTTCAGAAGAACAGGTAATTTGTTAAACAAGCTTTTTTTTTACTCAAAACCGAAGCTCAGAGGAACATTAAGTCATAATTCTATTACTACATTATGAAAGTTAATTAATTTTGGGGAGAACATTAAATCACGTGGAATTCGTCACTGTTCCCGTATGCGTATCTGCTGCACAATACTACGGGGATTCCAGTCGTCACATTGACCGTTTGGCACAATTATGGAAACTGTGGATCGATTTCCGGATGTAGATTTATATATGTCACCAAAAGAATGGGCTTGTGAACCCGGTGAAGATGAATAACGTGTATTAAACGCTTTTAGCACTGCATTAGAAGACCACATTTTTATTGCAGATGGCTTTCGCTTACCCCATTGCGCGCCTTCCAATGCATCCGGACCGGTTTCCGAGAAGGCAAGAGCTGGTCGCTTTTGAGCTTGACCCGAGTCTTCCATTTCGCCTCTTCGCCGAGTTTGGCAATTTGTTCGCAAACGTTTTATCACCGGTAATGATGACGTCACCCCGGCTAGTGATGATGAAACGTTCGCAAACAAATTGTCAAGCTCGGTGAACAGGCGAAAGGGAATTCAATTCACCTAAGCGATGAGAACCGATTTTCAATAATTTAACCTGAGTCTACGTTGCAGCACTTCTCGTGATCGGACTACTTAAGATTAGATACCTTGAAAGGTTTCGCTCACGTTCTGGTGATGACAAACTGCGGTAATTTGTGTATTGACAGTTGCACGTTGTGTTTTTGCTGTATACATGAATTTTTGTAGACTCATCATAATTTCTTATAGGCAGTACAAATAGAAAAGGTATTTGGTCATTTCCTTCCATCACCTCTCTGAAGATTTTCTGATTTACGCACGGTTTTGATATTACCTCTCAGTTAGTATGCGAAATGTCAATACAACGCTCTCTGCATATGGTAGCCGGAATTTGAGTAGTTCGTCTGAACACAATTTTCCAATCCAATCCGTTATCAATCAGGCGCATCGTGGCATATTGAACTCACTTGATCCCCTTAAAACGGTATGCCCCAAGCCACGTCAGAACAACGGTGATTTTTTTCCAAACGTGACGTGATTTACTCTATCACCATTAATGTTCTACCTGTGGGCCTCACGAGACTTATGCGCCAGCCAACGTCGTCACATGTCGGGGAACCCAGACTACTCCGGGTGACCCTGAAAGATGAAAAAGACTTAGAGGAAGTTCTTCTTTCTGGTTACCTCCTCAGAAATGGTTCCTGCAGAGCCAGAGTTTTCCTTGATAGGCCATGGACGGAATGAATGCAGCATCAGTCCGATTCAGTGACAGCAAGGATGGAGGAACACAAGAGGGTCGTTCTCATCCATGGTTTTCCGCAGTTGGACGATCCAGATGAATCTCAAAGTCATCAGAATGACCGACGAGAATGGCGATTCATCCAAAATTTCCTTGGTTGTATGGGTCTTCTGACAACCTCAATCAGTCGTCTTCCCTGCTCTCCAAATTACCATGGAAGCGGTCCGAGGATAATGAAAGTTACCCTTGGCACTCCAGACCTGGCCAACACCGTCTTGCAGTTATGGCGAGAACGAAAGAGCAGAGGGCCAATGGAACTACGTGTGAGACCGTTAATCAATTCCAGGCTCCAAACACATTCATATCCTGAGAACCCTACAAATACATCGGACCACTCAGTGCAAGTACCAAATTCCGTCCCGCAAACAGTGGTCCAAAGAACCAGAGCTTCTCTGTCAAAAAACTAATGGCAGCCGACCGCGATGATGTCGGCCAAGATATCACTTCTAATCCAATCAGATTTCTACAACGAAAATATTTAAACTGTTGCTATTCCAATGCTCAAGGACTCTTCAGAAAAGTTTCAGAGCTGAATTTTTGATTCATATCAGGTCCATGGGATATTATTGCTGTTACAGAAACGTGGCTTACAGCTGATATTCCGGACTCCGAATTGTCCTTACCATAAATGTTTCTGCTTAGATGCGATCATCCTAGCCGTGGCGGTGGTGTTCTACTCTATTATCGTAAAGACCTTGATTGCCAGCAAATCCATCCTCCAGTTTCGACTCCTGACACTCTGTGCTGTAGACTGAGACTCTCCAAACACGATGACTGCTTGATTGTTGTCATC
>UZAN01049747.1:6534-17175 GCA_900618425.1 Echinostoma caproni
GGGTTCAAGTCTGATGCACAATTCCACCAGAAATTGCTACATGTCATTCCGAAAACTAAACAGTCGTTTTCCACGGACGCATTCTGTCGCTCGGCTGTGTGCCGAGAGAGCTGATATCATATCATCTCTGAATGTTTAGTTCAAGTCAGAGAAAGTCTTGTAGACACTTTGTTCATCACAAGGTACAAGGTTCAGTAGCGTAGCATATTATTGGTAAATATTAACCACATAATAGATACAATGCTTACAGCAAATACGATGAAAGAATGAACCCGGACAGTTTTAAGTCCCTGCTGTTTTTTGCATCATCAGAACTTACTAAAAGTTGGCAAGAACTGAAATGCTGGAATTCCGCGAATAGTTTGTTACAGGTATCGAAGCCCTCGTGGCAGCTTCTGTGGTGAAAAAGACAAGGCACGTTTAGTCATATCAATGTGGATCATACGCTCACAGAGTCTGTGAGGTGTTCATGTTACATACAGTTAGTTATTGGAATATGCAGGTGTATCCTGCTAAAAGAATACATTTATTCAATGGACATGGGAATCAGTTTGAAATAACTTATAGCAAAATCCCAGGATAGCGAAGTATGCATAGTCTTACACTGTTGAGCGGATAAGAGAGATAGCATCTTAGATACAAAGAATCGTTGGCTACTTTTTCAGACCATCTAGTATACTCTATATATCATCGGTGCCAATTCGGGTGAGTTGCGCTGATAATCTGGACTACCCGGGCAACGAAACGTCTATGAACAACACTTGCAGGTAGGAGAACACATAAACCAACACGCCAACATCAGCATCCCGAGCTACAATCCACACCACACTATTTCCACCCAGTTATTTAAAGGTGAACTAGATAAATACGAGTAGTAGGATAGCTCAATCGAGAACAATAATCGTGGGTGTACCGAAATGAGAAAAATATTCATCCAAAACTGTATGTTCAATACGAATTGGAAATGGTCAGAAAACCTTCATGGCAGAGTTGAATCAAAATTGGAGAACGACAGGGAATAATGAGACGATTTATTCTATCTATACTCCGAACAGATATGTCATTATTTTCCGGGAAATATATTGACTGACTGCTTTCTTTTATCCTCAAAGGAGGCGAGAGGTAAGGCATCAAAGGCGGAAAATGGGTCTGGAAAAACCGAATGTGAGGATCATCAGATTTTTAGCCTCTCGACTTTCCATCCTGATGATTTAAACGATCAACTTCTGGTCTTGCGGTATGATCAGAAAGCTGAGTGAATGTCCAACGGGATAGAATCCATCCAATCACTTCGGTTTATCTGATTTTATACTCGCAAATGCTCCCCTCTCCCCCTGGGCAAAGTGCTTGTTTGAGTTCAGTCTGAATAGCTTTTATGATCACTCGTTCTTGATAAAGCTACTGATTGTGCTCGGATACCGATACACGCGGATTTTAGCTTCATACGGTTTAAACATTGTTCCCTTGTTGGAATCCAATCAGTCGTGATTAGCATGCACCGGTGATGATGGAGCTATGAAATGGCGACCGACGAGATTGTGATCTGCCGAGAAGTTATCCTTCATAAAAATCTCCCTCATAGCCCGTACAGGGAAAAAACCACCGGTATTTACTCTAAAAAGACTGCGATGCTTGAATTCTTCACTCGTTTTCCTCGAAATCTCGGACCGGACGCGGTCAATTAGAACGAGTGTACATTTGTCCATCGTTCGGTAGCTCCATTGTTTTTTTCTATTTTGCTCTCACTGACACGAGTGACCTGTTTTACTTTTTCACAAGCAGTGAAAGTGCAAAGCAAAGTGGCCGACTTTCCGCACCAAATGAACAGGTGATATTGGAAGGGGTGGGTGGTGAACAGATTTATGAGTTGTGATCACGATTTGTCAGGTGACACATCGTTTCATCGAGTAGACTGTAAACAAATCGTGGCTGAAATTCCGTTCGGTCGATAGTGTGTTTTCAATTGATTGGATCCACTAAAATAGCGACGGTGTAAAATACATTGACTTTCCCGTGCAATAGTTGCTGCTATAATGTGAATGTAAATGTAGTAAATTGCTTCTATTGAAAATCTCAGGAACTCTTCATCAGGGTTGCAGTGCCCCATTATTGGTATTAAATCATTCAGGCGCACTTACTGGCTCCGAAATCTAGTGAGCAGATGTACTTTCTATTTGCAATTGGTCTCCCAGGTTTTAGGGGGCCAGATACATTTCCCCCATATCTCTTCAACCTATTCGGTCCCAACCCAGTTGTGTCCCGAAGCTGACAACGCAATTAGGTGAGAACAAGGAATCAAACTTACTCCATCTAAGTAGTACTCCTTGTTGAGTGAGGTCAATCTGACAGAATCGTTTCCGGTACGACATGTCTCTGTCCGGCTGCACAGATGCATACACAAAACCTGGACAGGACCTGCAACATTCGGACGATACTTAGCCTAATTAGGTATTCTACTAGCCTTTTTCCACAGGAAAAGAGAAATTCGAATTGGCCCAAACGTGAGTGAAGCGGTCAGAACTAGAGTCTTTTGTATCCGAGTCAAGTGCTGACCAAATGACCTCTAATGACAGAAAACTGTGACTCTTATACAGGGTGTCTTGAGCTGTGTGTGTGTTTGTGCTTCATGATCAAAGACAGACAGCATATTTGCATCCAGGAATGACTGAATGATGATGTACTTTTACTGCTCCAAATCGATGCAACACTATAAAGACAGGTCAAGATACCTGAAACCAAAAAAGAGTGTGATCAGGTTTGTATGATAGTAATCGTTGCCTATAGGTTTTACATTTGGAATACTATATAGAAAGATTCGTGGCACTGAGCGTTTGAAACACCTAAAACTTCGTTGGTATCAGACACAGGAGAGTGATTCCAAATCCAGATAATTGAAACTTGCTTATCTGGTGGGAGTGGTAAAAAGACTGCTACTATTCAACCCTAATATATATATACAAGGTCATCTGAAAGCCTTGAAAGATTTATCCAAGGGGTAAAAGGAACTGAGGTGATTTTACACAAATATATACAATCAATAACAAACCGGAAAACTCAGTTCAGAGAGCATTTAATGCCGCTTATCAATGGTCAATCGAAAATGATATCGAATTCGATGCTGTAAACTGTACCATCGCATCTGTTCGCCACAAAACATCTTAGGATGCTAAAAACGTCCGTATGCTTCACCTTGTTGCCCAAAGGTCATCTCAGTCAGCGCTCACTCAAATTGGTACTTGAGTGGAATGTGAGCATTATTCATTTGCCCTCAAAGTTTTTAGTAATCAAAGAATACGCTATCACCTCATGTAGTCTGTGCGTCCCCCAACTGATTCTTTTCAGCACTGTTATGTGTTCAATTTCAAACTCCGTAGCGGTTCACAAAACAATGAAAATTTGTGGCATTTTGCATCTTTCAAGCATTCGACTTGTGAACGCTATTGATATTGTGTGCTTTTAATGTGCAGTTCCTCTTCAATCGCACTTCCCACTGTCAAACATATGTATACATAATAATAACAATAATTCATTGGGCAAGTATTAGCAGATTGAAATGGAACGCAGAATTTATTGGTGCTTTAAGAGAAAAGAACTGCAAAACGAATTGTCAGTCACATTCGCACTGCCCTGACAGCGGTAGAAACGTGGTATTATTGGACCCGATTGTGTTTCATGTGTAACTGATCTTCTATCGAACAATATAAACTGTTGCATTCTGTTCTATTTTATCGCAACAGAGATACAGCGAAATCTGCCTTGACACAAATCGTGGAACCTAGTTTTGTCGAGCTCTCCATGTGGATCAATAAAATGTATGTTGCTGGTAGTATAAATGTGTATGGCCATCAATATGTAGGTTCAGGGTAGCGAAAACTTTAATCGGATTGAAAGCACATCTAAGAACAAGAATTCATGCAGGAGGGTAGTCCGAGTTTACTGCTTAAACTCCTATTGCATCGATCTAATACGGTTATGATCTCTGACCGCGTCATGAATGACGAACGAATTTTCTCACATGCATATCTGTAATGTAATAATAAAAACCCCAGAGCGGCCACGAGCTCGGTTATGAACCCAGTGTGGTACACTTCCGGTGAAAAAGGACAGGGGGCTTATTGGTAAGGATGTGATGCAGTTTCAATGATGTTACTCCCTGGTGATTGCCATTTTAAACGAACGAGAGAGATGCATTTAACGAACCGAACAATTTCCAGTGAAGTGTTTAGAAAACATTCGGACGAACGAAAGTGTATTCTTTGATTTCCCTGTATTGTTGTTATTTCATTAATCCCAGAAAACGCAGTCAAAACAACAGCGTGGCGAACAAGCTCGTTTTCAGTTATTCGTAATCATGCCATTACATAACATTACATATGACTAACGATAAGAAACGAAACAGGGGATGAGAAATTCCAGTCCTAATGATTCAGCTGTGGTTCCAATCATGCGTGCGTGTGTTTGTGTGAAAATTGATCACAGTGTCAAAGGTTCAAGTGATTGCACACGTGTTGAAATGGCTGAAGTGGGCCAGGGGAGATTAAGTGCTTGCGCAAATTTCTTCTGGGCGCACAAGGGGGTTTGTGAATCCGAATACTTACGGCTTCGGCCGTGGCTAAGATACGGTGCTTCACTGCTTTTGATTGCCTGCATCGAACCTTGTAAATCGGTCGGAACTCGTCTGCCACATTTACCGAGTGATCTGACTCAACGAGATGCGAACACACCACGCTCGTAATTATCTTAATTGTTCCAGCCCTCAACCAAGCCGGGTGGTGTTCGCGAACGCGATCGGATAAGCGCCTGGTCGTGCGGCCGATGTACTCAGTCCCACAGGAACAGGTGAATGAATATACACAAAATGAGGCTGCAGTATCTGGCACTCTATCCTTCAGTCAGAAACACAAAATCGGTTTAGATGTGAACACAGCTTTGAGTTGTGCAGCGTAAAATGTTCTGCTTACTGCACTTGTTAGCTTTCTTTGAAAGACTCCTGCCTTTGTATCTCCCTTGAACGGCAGGTGCACATGGACAGACTTCTTCGCTGCTCCTATTTCCTTTGGCCGTTCCTCGTGTTCTAGCATTGCCCTATCGATAAATCGTTCGGGATAGCCATTCTGAGCAAAAACGGTGCGTAGGAACTGAAGTTCATTGTCAATAGTGTCCATCGTGCACATTTTCTTCGCTTTTTGAACCAGAGAGCGAATTAGGTTTCTCGTCCTCTGAAGAGGGACAAAACTATGGAAATGGATATATTGTTATTATTGCTGACTGCAATCGAAAATGTTCAGAGAAATATTCCTTCCATTTCTTTTGGATTATTCTGTTTGGCGAGGATCCCCGAAATGGTTATGATTGGCCCCGGATACAAATTCCTCAAATTACCCGGGGCTTTGGTCTCATCACTGACCCCCAGGACGGTGGTCTTTGGCGTCACATATGTTGGTTTTTTTTCTGTGCGCGTAGAACACAACTGGGGCGATTTACACGCGCTGGTGGTGATGGTCAAATGCACTTACCGCCGGTGCATCAATCAGCTAGTGGCGACGAGGACCGACCGCACGGTTTTAGGTACACAAAATATGACCGTCTGTGAGTCTCCAATCCCGTTAAACTCAATCAGAAATGAACATAAATTCGAACCATTGAAGGCTGATTTTCATGCACCAGTTGTTGGTGTTGTTATTGTTGCTTTTGACGTTAGTTGCCTGTATGTATTGAAATGAAAAATCACAATCACCACTTAATTATATAAATAGATACAAACATGATTATCTAAGACAGAATTGATTTTTTTCGATTTCAATGCAAGATCACCGAATTCTAAAAAGGGTTGTTCTTTGCAAATACTTGGGGTAGACTTTTGTATTGTACTGTTTTATTTAGAACCTTGGGTTTTGTATTATTATTATTATTATCTTCAAGCAACATTGATTTGAGTGAACTGTGTATGAGCCGAGGAGAACCCACATTTTTGTTATCCGTTTACCTCTGTGTAATCAGACAGCCTTTGGTCAACCAAAAGATGTGCAAAATGCTAACTCAGTATCAAAAAATAAATTATTGTTATCAGTACTGGTACAATTGTCCACCAGGCCACGGCGAATCAACGATTAATCATTGTTCACTCTTGGTTGACACATGTCAGCTAATTCTAGGATTGTGTGTAGGTTGTAAAGCTTCACACACTGAGGATGTAGAAATGGGACCGTTGTATTTGTTTCTCTATCCGCTGTGTTAAAAATATATCGGTGAAGAATGCATTTATGAAGCAAAGACTACTTGTATTACACTCGCATAAAGCCTATAAAATACCGTGTACGACAACTGGGAGTGAGCCCGAATAACCCGATAGAGAGAGAGAGCAAGGTGCGTCAGATGAACCATCCGTAGTGTCCGGGTTAGAATTCCAGTGTATCACACAGAATGCGTCGGTGCTTTTAACGTATTTCAATGGTGCGCCATCCGTTGACGAATACGCTCTCGCTGTTACGCGCATGCATTTACGAACCAATTCAGACTAGCAAATTTTAAAAGTATACTTTTCTTTGGGTCTAATCTGACTGTCTGTAAGGTGGAAAGTTTAGTTTCTTCACGGTTCATAATCGAAAAGAGGGGTGTTGTTTGCATAGAATGGTAGGATCGTTTCCTAGTGAGCTGACGATTTGTTCCTTGTAACCTCGTAAGTTTTGTGACACGAACCGGCCGGGTATTCAGTTAGTTGGACCAGTACTTTCGATCGCTATTCGAGCTAAAACGATATGCACCAAAAAAAAGAATTTTCCGCACACGATAACAATAATGATATTGGTAGCTATCTATAACAGAGTGGGTAGCATGTTCACATCCTTCCTGTGAGGTCCCGGGTTGGTGATCCTCAGTTGGGTGCACTGCATAGATGAGACTCGACCAGATCGAAATAGCTGTACAGCTGTGCTTCCTAGCTTTTTTAGTTTACGAGCCGCATCTGCTCTGTACACGACGAATCTCTTCTATGAAACGGTTACTTTAATCTGCACGTTGTACAGTTGTGGCAAAATCACCAGCCGCGGTCAACTGACGACTTCATCTGGCTGTGGTTATGGTGATTTGTTAAAATTCGTGAATTTCCGGATATTGAGCTGAAGGACAACCACCACTAGATAACAGTTATCATCATGAGCGAAAAGGGATACCAAAATACCAAAAACGAAACCACATCGAGGACAGTTCATCCGAAGCGAATATAACTTGCAAAACTGTGCACAAGATCACTTTTGTGCGCTCCGTTGTGACCCCGTGTTGGTTTCCGAATTTATTTGTTCATTTTACCCCAAAACGGGTCAGGTGAATGCGTATCTAGGTCAATTTGAATCCATGCGAGAACGCTCCCGATGCCACGAGGCGACTGAGCTTGTGTTGCGAAAAATGTGGAATGTCACTCTGGGTCACTTGCATCTGAAGCGCCATCGTAGACATTGATCAAAACACATACGGCTACAGACTGATTGACTGACTGACTGACTGAATGAATGAATGAATGAATGAAATGTGGTGCCATTATAGCACCTTAAGGTTAGACAAATCTCAATGACCAATGACCCGGAACAGACCAGGCAAGCACGAATGCATGGAGCTAGTCAGAACAGAACTTGGTTCATGAGACTCCGTTTCGGTAATACGAAATGTGAGGGTGGAAATTTGCAAGATGCAAAGCGGGAAATGTTCACGAGTTTTGAGAAGCGGTTTTACCCTCGTATACTTCTCATTCGGAACTGGTCTCAATGCTCGTCTCAGACGGCCTTCCTCTGATTTGAGAGCATCGTGTTCATCGCGAACAGACATGGGAAAATCATTGATTCGCCGATTTGTTGATTTCATATTCAGTTGGTCCACCATGCAGCTTTCTTCCAGCAATTGGTTTTATCTTATTTCGTTCGCTTCTTTTGATACTCGGTCGGGTTTCGCAAACCTGTGTCTGAACTCGAGCTGCAAGCGATACGGGTTAGACGTTAGACGGTCTACAGGTAATGATGAAACTCGTGCAATACCTTGACTCGCATGACACTTATTCATCCCAACGCGTCTTATTCCCAGCTTCATTCATGGCCATAATATTGCTCTCTCATCAGACAACAAATCTATACACAATACTTGCAATTTATTGATCAAAATGAATCATTGACTTGACACAGGTACTGTACTATCATTTTGTCGATGTTTTATTTGCCCTTCTTCAATTTTGATCATTGAAGGTGGAATATTTTCCAAATTTGAGCTGTAACTCTCAAACTACTACAAATTTTGACGTGACACTCAAGATCGCGCACGAATTCAAATGGTGATAGAAGAGAACTAAGATCGCAGACTTGGGAGCAAAAGTTCCAAATGAATACACTTTACCCATAGCCACCAGTATTCAATCTGTATTTTGGAAATCGGAAATCATTTTCGAAACGAGATTCATGTTACACGAGGTTGATCAATATTTGTATAGCCTTAGCTAATTGTAAGACTAGGTACTGAATGTATCTTCGCTTTGGGTTGCCAGCTATTGCTCACTCCCAAGGTTTCAACACGTCAGAATTTCATTAGGACTGTAAATAGTCATTGACAACTACCTCTCGCTGTTTGGTCTTCTGGAAGTTAACTTTATAGGTTAGAATGATGAAAATACGCGGAGTGCACGAGTGCCACTGTATAAATGACTTACAATAACGGAATTCCTAAAATTGGAAGGAAATCACCTGGTGGCGGATCGACTTATTGCCGATTTAAGAAGAACGTACTACACAGAAGTTTACAGATCTGCTCGAGGTGGGTATCTTCTTCTAACGACATGGACCTATTGATGTACATTCATTCCTGTATGGCTTTGTGGAGTTAGCCACGAGATATTGAGCCCATACTACCACGTATCGTTTGATTCCATTGCAACTCCGGAGTCGATTGTAGCACCAGTATCATCCATGTACACGTCCACTTGACATACAATAAATACCCTATACATTTTACATTGTTCAAAAACAGAAATCGATTGCATTCAACAAATAGGTGTATTTATTTGACCGGTTAAATTTCCATAGCCTCAGACAGTTTACACATATTGATGGAACAATTCAGGTTGCCCAAAAATCTCGGGAAATCTCGACCAACAAAAACTACTGATAATCTATCGGATAATCCATCATTTTCCGGACAGTAACTAGGACACCTATCTGCCTGGGCCAAACTCGCGTCTTCACGGGGTTCAGTTAACCAATTCCGAAAGAATGTGTGTAAGTTTGTATATGCGTATAGCTGGTGTAAACTTATGGGCTTAACTTTCAGTTCAAAATGTACAAGGGTCTTCACACGAGAACAAAATATACCGTTTCATACAACATGCAAAGTGAAGATTGTCGCTGAAGTATGTTTCAAGTGCAAAAATTCTGAGGGAGTTTGATTGCCATCTGCTCCTTATTGGTTAGGAGTTGGACCAAGTAGGGTACAGGTGATTCTTACTAATGTTAAGAGCAGAGCGTAGATTCCCAAAGGAAGAGTTTGTAGACGAATGGGAACGACAAGATGATAGATCAGGATGCAGTAGATGAAGACGGTGGTCTAGAATCTTATTGACAAGTTAGCAAAAGATTTGATGTGACCATTAATGGGTTCTGTAATTATTGAATCGATCAGGCTTAATGAGGCCCGACGGAGTATCATCCAACCGAGACGAATTGTTTGGATGGGAGACACAACAAGGGAGCAATAGAGTAGAATGAGCAAAACGCATTGGTGAACGAAAAATCGCAGGACCGACTGTGGGAGATCGGAAGTGTCTGAATTTACGTAACTGAAAAGACAGGCGTCCCAATTTTCTCAGATAATTTTAAATGTGGACAAATAAAGATCGCTGTCGTTGGTGACATCCAAGTGCTCGACCGAGGCTATTCTGGACACAGGTTTACCGTTAAGAGTAGCAAGTTCGTTGGAAATGAGGAGCCGAAACGACTGCATACACACTCAACGCACCTAGGTGTGTCAGGACAGAGACGAGCTTCATTGGAAAACAGTTGGATGTGGAAGAGACTTTCAGTGAGTAAATCGAATTCCGAAAGAGAGGAAATTATCTGACACAAAAGGACATCATCAGCCTACTTTTGGATGTGCGTAGGAGGTGGGACCGAAGGGTCATTAATAAAGGCAGAAAAAAGGTATGGAGATAAAACAGCACCTTGAAGAACATTAGAATTGCTGACGAGAGGTTTTGATGTCCTCATTCCTTATTTGGTGCACTGGATCCTCTCTGTAAAATAGTCAGCAAGTCATGAGAGCAGCTGTCTTTGAGTGCCAAAATACTTAAGTTTAAAAATGAATGAAACAACGTCTAAATGAATGTCTTTTTCGCTTCCTTTTTCTATTTATTGAATATACAAATGTACAGTCAACTTTCCGGAAGGGGGCCTCGGTCATACATAGGCCACCTGGGAAGGCGGGCGGNCGGTTCGAACTCGGGACTCACAGGTCACAAGTTGGTGACCACTGCCCACATGAAGAGATGGTAGAGAAACAGAAGCAAAAGCGGATGAACAGTCACGAAAAACAAAAACGGACAGATTTGACCCCAGATTTGGCACCCAGTGTAAATCTGTTTGGTTTATATGCAAACTGGAGGGGATCAAA